>JAMXBD010002896.1:0-154294 GCA_024138025.1 Combretum micranthum
ACCGGTACTTTATTAGTCATATCTTAACTTTATATTGTACTATTCACTACTATTTCTACACTATTCTTTTATCTCTACTTTTTTCTAACACCTACTCTTATAACACCATAACCTATTACATTACTTTTTATTTTTCTTCATAACTTTATTTCATACCTTACTTTATACTTTATTTAATCAACAAAAAATAAAACTCTCCTCCCCCTCCCCCTCTATCATGCAATGGTCGGTGCCCCCCCCCCCCCCCCCCCCCCCCCCCCCCCCCCCCCCCCGTATCTCTCTCTCTTAATTTTGTTTCATTTTTTCTTTATTTAAATCATACAAAAATCACTTCTCATTTCCTATAAATACCCCCTCCTCTTTCACTTCTTTCACACAATTATTACCCCCAAATTTCTCTACCAAATCTCTCTCAAAATTTCCTCTCAACATTCTCTCCAAATACTCTCTCAAAACTCTCTCAAAATAATCTAAAACCACTTTATACATACACAAAACCCATTACCCACATAATACTACAAAAACCCTCTTTAGTAAACTTTTCTTTACATATTCTTTTTCTCATGTCATGTAACTTTACATGACCATGGCGTGAGTTTCCAAAAACTAAATATTATGGAAGCTACACTATGTTTATGTATTGTTCTTGCTCATGAATATCTATTTATGTTTATGTTGTTATTTATATTGTTCGTATTATTATTGTTATTATATCTAACTAAGTATTACTATATATCTACATATATATATATATATATATATATTCTTTAGAGCATATAAGCTCACTTGCAATTTATTTATTTCCATGCAAAGTAATTTATTTATTTCTTCCATTGCAATTTATTTATTTCTTATTGTTTTAAGACTAGTCTCTAGTCTTAAACTTGTCCTCATCAAGTCAAAACAATTTTTCTTTCTTGCATTTTATTTCTATCTTTTGGGACTAGTCTACTTTTTAGTCCCGGGAGCCTTGACGAAGCTAAGACTCCCAATACTTGACTTTATTTTTATTTATGTTATTTTTGCTTGTTATTATTTCTTATAATCACGCCCGTTAAGATTGTTGTCTAAATCTTTAAAGCTTCAATAATACTTAACAAAAATGAGATTTTATCACCTAAGAATGGTTTTATATAAAATATAAATTTTATGGTTTAACAAAAGTAAAGTTATTCTTTCCAAGTTTTAAGAAGAACTCACTACAATATTAAAAATTTTCTTTTGTCTTGAAAAAGCTTTTTGAATCATTTTTATATTGCTTCATTTTCTTAAAAGAACATGAGTTTAGTACTAAAATATTTTCAGAAAAAAAACATCACAATAAGGAAACCCCTTAAAACGAAAATGAGAATTTTCAAAACCAAGATTTTTCAAATAAATAATCAAAGAAAACAAATAGGAAAAGTAGCACTAATATTGATATTTTAGAAAAGAAGAAATTTATTTTATTAAAAAGTCATTTAGAAAAATAGTAAGATAAACATAAAGTAATTCTTTTTAAAACAAAGGAAATCAAAATATTCATTTTAAAGGATTTACAAAATGGATTTCTTGTAAACTATAGTTTTTCTAAACTCTTAATTAATATTGTTTTACCCAAGAAACATGGTTGGACAACAAACTCTTGAGCATGGATAAAATATGAGCTAAATATCTATGAAAAAGGGATTTTTTTAACTATATAGATAACTAAGTATTTATCAAACAATTTTTTAATGATTTAACATTTGAAACAAATTGCTTTTGGGTTAGGAAAAATTCGTGGTGAATCTAATCACCATTGTTTCGGAGCCTAAATGATCTAGTTTGATAAAAATAGTTTTATAAATATATAGATCTTTTCAAATAGGTAGAAATCGGTATATTATATGTGCAATTCCGAGTCAAAATGACCAAGTTATGGCCATTTTAAATTAGAGTCTTCCTTTATACGAACTTTGACGTTCTTATAACATTGTTTTGTCAAAATTCAAGAAAGTCATCAAGAAATACTCATTTTGGGTATTTTCCTTGACTAAGTAATTCCGAGCAAGGATACCTATATCCCGAGGATTATTTCGACTAAGTAGATTGTATGAATGACTCATCCATTTAGAGAAGTATCGACATGGCATCGTGAGTTTATTTCCTTAAAGTACTTTACTTGATTACTCTTGTAGTTTAGTCGCATTAGAATTAAGAAAAAGACAAATTGATATGTATGCGAAAAATTTGTCGAAAGGATCCTAAGAATATCAAGGCCGGAATTGATTAAATGTTTATTTTAGTATAGCACTTGATTTGTATGAAATTCTATGATCACCTTAAATTTGATAATAATGATGCTATGATATCATAAATAAATTGATTCATGTATACCACGAAGTGAGTCACATTGCATTGGGTTATTATCTTTGGGTGAGAATGATGGTAGCTCGGTCGAAAGCAACACTTGGCGGTTATGATCGAAACCTATTGCTTGGCAACATAGAATTAAATGCTTGGCGGAAGTCCCAAAGTATGGCTCAATTCAAGTAGACTTAATATGCTTCGGGGTATTGATCGAAAGCATAACTTTTTAACTAAAACTACTTGTTTTGAGGTTAAGTATCACTAAACCCCAAATGAAGGGTGCAAATCCATTTAATATATAGTTCCTGGAAAACTATATGCCTTGTTTGCCCACATGTATGTTGCATGTCATTTGTCTGCTTAAATAACTTGTTTGAATTTCATTACACAAGAAGTTATTTATGGAAATAGTTCTCACTAAACATATTAGCTTATACCCCTATAGATATCTTTTGCAGTTTATCTATTTATGATTGATGCCATGTGGACCCTACAGCCAGGTATTTTCCTTTTGGTTAAGGAATTTCTAGATGAAGTTTAGTGTGGAATAAGATATAGGCTTCACAGAAATATTCTTGTAATAGATTATAGTTATTTGTAGCTGGGAATGCCCTTAAGATTTGTCAGACTATTGTTATGAATAAATAAATATTATGAATCCTCATTTCTTAATTTGTTATTATATCTTCTTAAGCTTCATAATTCCATGTATGGTCCTCTAAATTTATGAAAGCACGCCTTACACTTAATATCGAAGCTTCTGGGAATGATTAAGGTTATCATACTTAAGCTTTAATATTGAGTGTGGCGGACTGTTATGTTTAGGGTACCCTTGGAGCATGAAAGTTTAAGTTGGTATTAGAGCATGGTTAAGAATATAGGAAACATAATTATAGAATTGGACTTAAGAAGAAACAAGTTAGAATAGAAATAAGAAAGACTTAGATAAGATGGAATGAGTAGAATAAGTTTTTTGACTTTTCTTTCTTTTGCATAGATTACCTTAAACGAGGCTCGTCTACAAGCTAAAAAATTCAGAAATGGACCTTTGAAAAGTTGTAGAATTACCGACCGAGACTTAAGGTGTTGTATGAAGAGTTTGCTTTGGCTGGACAACTTAAGACTATCCAAGAGATGTTTCTGATCTGGAAGAGAGGAATGACGAATACAAAGTGGAAAGGAGTAGTCCATACCATCCATAATTGTCCCATAGGGAAGAAATTGCCCGAGATAGAGATGATATATGCCATGGAATGAATTGCCGCCATAGCCGGAGACCGACCGATGCTAAAGGAAGCAACGTTTGTCCTTGGAGAAATGGAAGCCGAACTTTACTTGATTTCCGAACTTGGACATGAATAGGACCATTATTCATGTACGCATACGACAATTTAATGGATCACCTAGAATGCATGAAAGCTGATCTCAATGAAGTCTTCCACTGGCATGTAGTTTATCAAGAAGTTTTGCGACTACCAATTGAAGTACCCACTAAGCCACCAACCTTCACAGTAGTCCAGCTAAGAAGGAACGAGATTCTACGTCTAAGCAGGGATGGAATGGTAATAAGAGAGGAGTAAATGCGAGAAGCAAGTGAAGGTTCTAAGGAAGAATCTGAGGAAGATCCGGATGAAAACCAAGAAGCAGGACCAGAACGAGGAGCAAGAAACCAAACCGCTACTGGAGTCGATGAACCCTAGAATAGTGAGGAAGCAAGAATCATCCGCTATCTGGAAGAATAGCAAGCTCGAAGGAGACAGGAGGTAAACCCAAACATAGACATGGACACTACCTCACCAACGACAAATGAGAAGGATAGCATGGAAGTTGAGGAGGTTGTTACTTGGAGAACCATTCATGATATAGTATTGGATCTGACTGAGGCAGAACTTACTAATATGCATGAAAGGTCAAGGGAAGCAGCTAGGAAGAGGAAGAAATATTTTCAATAATTTATGAGGAAAAGAAACCAGGGGTCGTCCAGTAGTAACCCTGGAGATGTGTCAGAAGAATGAAGGAAGGAAGGAGGAAGCTGAGCATATCCCTTGTAGTTCAGCTCAAATTTTGTAATTAAAGACTATATCAGCGATTCCAGTCTATCTTTTAAGTTTTCGGAATGGTGTTTTGTCATTTTCTTTGTGATTGTTGTGATTTACCTTGTTGCTTTTTCAATTTACATGTAAGGGTCTTACACCCGCTATTTCAATTTTCTAATGAATTTATGTTCTAAGTGTGATGTCGAAATTTACCTTGATTTAAATTTTATTTTAGTAACTATTTATGCAAGTAAGTTTCTGTTTTATCCGCAAAAATTTCTGATAAAAATTTAACTAAGATATCAAAACGATAAACCTAACTTAGAAAAATTTAACACAGCCGAAGTAGAAGAGGACGTAGGGAGGAGCAAAGTGCTCCAAACAACCAGAAGTTGAAGCAGAGCAGCCTGCCGCTCAAGTAACCACTGCATCTCAAGTAGAATTGCACGCTACACTAGGACATCTGACCTATGTGCTGGAAGCAATTAGACGGAACATGCCTGCACCTGCACCCATACCCGAAACCGCACCAATACCGATACCTATACCAACTCAGTCGCAACAGCAAGTGTCAACTGAAGCATCTATACAAAGAAGTATGTTGCCTGATTTTATCTGAAGTAACCATTATTTTGATGGAGCTCATGAAAAGCCAGATGAGGCCGAAGATTGGCTTGCTCAGATCGAAAGGTCTTTTGATGCATATGAAGTTTCACATTACCTACAAATCAAGTATGGGACATTCATGTTTCGTCTGAATGCTAGAATATGGTGGGAATCAAAGAAAAGAGAGCTAATGAACCCAATCACTTGGGAAATATTCAGACATGAGTTCTTGAAAAATTATTTTCTGGGAAGCTTACGAGTAAGGTATAGTGCAGACTTCTTGCAAATTGCTCAGAAAGGAAGAACTATTGAGCAATATGAGACTAAGTTCAGCAGATTGCTGCAATATGCCCCTGACTCCTACAAGTACAGCGAGGAATTGAAAAGACAAGTCTTCATAGGAGGATTAGACGAAGACCTGAGAATGAGGTTGGAAGAATTTGACATCAAAAGCTACCAAGAATTAGTGAAAATAGCTCGAATTGTAGAAGGAGCAAGGAAGAGGAGAGAAAGAATAGAAGAAGAGAAAGCCCCAATTTTTGAGAAAAAGTTTTATGATGGATCCAGTTCCACACCCCCACAAAAGAAATTCAAGTTCTCCAACAACTATAGGAGCAATGATAACAGTAAGAGGTTCATACCTAAAAACGTCAAGTGCTGGAAGTGCAATGGAGCACACTACCCAAAGAAGTGCCCTCAGTTATTTGGAAAGTGCTTCTTCTGTGGAGATGCAGACCATAAGATAGCAAATTGTTCAAAGAAAGGAAACAATACTTGCTATATCTGCAAGCAAGATGGGCATTTCGCCACTGAGTGTCCATAAGGGAGGAATATTCTGACAAGGCCTTCTAGAGGAGTTGTTCCTATAAGGACCAGGATTGGAAATGGAAGTACAAGTGGAAGCAGATCAAGATCCACTGCTTCAGGAATCAGAATCTAGAACATGGAGGGACAATGGATGAGTGAAGAGATAGATGAAGAGGAAGGAGATTTGGCTACCTTGGATTGCAATAGAGGCTATAGCTGTGACTTGGGAACCGGTAAGCCTTGAACCCTCTTTATTGTTTATTCTTGTAAGCAATACAAGGTTTTACAGTTTTATAGATAAGTATATATGCAAATAGAAGTAGTAATCCCCCTGTTAAATACGCAAGAAGCATACAGTTAGGAAGACAGAATGCTTTTGCTCTTTTAGATTGAGAAGCAACACATTCTTTAGTTACACCTAATCTAGCTAAGAAGTTTAGACTACTAATAACAAACGTCGACTCTTAGCTTTAAGATCAAAACCTCCATGGGAAATGTTGTCGTAACCCAATAAGTGTTTAAGGATCGTGTAATAAGGATATGAGGACACCCATCCACGTATGACTTCATGATATTAAGTAAATATGAAGTACTATTTAGTATAAGTTGATTATCTCTTGATAAAGCCCTAATAAATTATCACAAGAAGAGCATATAATTTGTAGACCAAGAAGAAAGGAAGATAACATTGTTAAAGAATCCACTATTACAAGGAAAGAGGAGTTATATTCTTTCAGTTGATAGAGGAAGTTCCAAAGAGAATGGATGACTACCTTAATGACACAGAAGAAAATAAAGAGAAACTTATTTTGGAGGATATCCCCATTGTTAATAAGTTTTCAGAAGTTTTTTCGGATGAAAGGCCTGGAACACATCCGAAGAGAAGGATCAATTTTAAGATTGGACTAATGGCCAATACGAAACCAATTGCTAAGACATCATATCAAATGGCCTTCATGGAGTTAAAGAAGAACTTTTGGATCAAGGTTTTATAAAATCAAGTCAGCCACCATGGAATATGCGGTTTGGTTTGTAAAGAAAGAAGGGTAAATCCCTAAATTTATGCATTGATTATTGGGAAATGAACAAAGTCACAATCAAGAATGAGTACTCGATTCCTAGAATTGATGATCTTTTTGAACCAACTACAAGGAGCGAACGTGTTTTCTCATGTTGATTTAAGGTCAAAGTACCACCAATTATGGATTGAATCAAAAGATGATTCGGAAGACTGCCTTTCGAACTTGTTATGGAAACTACGAGTTTCTAGTAATGACTTTTGGGTTGGCCAACACAAACCAAGTATATAAATCTTTGTTGGATAAGTGAGTAATTAACGAATCTTGGTCCATTCTAAAATAGAAAAATAAAAAGGAAAAAGAAGGTAGCTAGAGTTAATTAAGGGCTATGATCTCAAGTGTCTACCTTACTCACAAAATAGAAGGAGTCGATAAAAAGGATTTAGGAAGCTAAGCGTCGAATTTATAGGACAAAGTGAGAAAGTAGAGATAGTTAATGTAGTATTGGAACCAACCTTGGTAGAAAGGATTAAAGAAGCTTAATGCTAAGATGAGAAGATATAAAGGATAAAGAGGAAAATATGGAAGAAAAGTGTACTGATTTTATGTTCAACGATGATAATGTTAAGGGAATTAAAGGATGATTTTGTATGCCTGAAGATAAGAAAATTATGAGCAAAACTCACGATATACGATACATCCAGGAGGAACCAAAATGTGCTAAGAATTTCAAGGATCATTATTGATGGATGGGATGAAACAAAGACGTAGTCAATTATGTGATGAAGTGCCCAATTTGCCAATAAGGGAATAAAGGTCACCAAAGGTCGAAAAGATTGACAACTTTTGCCGATATCGGAATAAGAATGGGATGAAATTTCCATGGATTTTGAAATACCAACAGTACCGATTGGAAGCAATGTCATTTGTGTCATAGTTGATCGATTTACTAAGTTGGCTCATATCATACCGATCAATATGACGTTTTTCATGGATAAGCTGGCAAAGCCTTATGTAAAGGAAATATTATGATAGCATGGAGTACTAGTCGAAATCTTATCAACACGAGACATAGAATTGTACCTAAGTGTTGAACTAACCTACAAGAGAGTATGGAGACAAAGCTACACTTTAGTATAACATGCTATCCTCAGAATAATGGACAGCCAGAACAAACAATTCAAACATTGGAGAGACATTAAGAGTATGTGTCATGGATTTCAAAGAATGGGGAAGGCACAAGATAGACAAAAGAAGTAAGACTGATCAGAAGATATGGACCTTGGAATTTCAAATGGAGATTATGTGTACTTAAAATTAAAGAGTATACACCGTGTGCGATCCCAAGGAAAATTGAGCCCACGATATATTGGACCTTTTTGAGATGCTAAACAAGTTGGAAATTTATCTTATCATCTAGTCTTGTCGTCAAACCTGTTGAAGTATATGATGTGTTTACATCTCGAAGCGACAATTGACCCAAGAATAAGTTTTGGAGTTAGAGCCAGTGCTCTTAAAGGACGATCTCACCTATAAGGGACAACTAGTACAAACCCTTAACCAAAAAATTCAAAAGTTGGAAAATAAGGAAATCAAGTATGTCAAGATTCCATGGAAAAATCTTTTTCACAAGTAAACAACATAAGAAGACATGGATAAGATACGACACAAGTACTCGAGTTTGTTTGAAACTTCATATACGAATTTTTAAGTTTTGAGGACATAACTTTCTTTAAGAGGGGTAAGTTATGAACCCCAAAGTTTTGGAATCGGTTTAGCTTAAACCCTAATTAGAAAGTCAATCGGAAGCCCTAAAGTCAACAAAACCCTAGTTAGATGAAATAATTTAAGTCCGACAATCCCGTATAAGCAACCTTGAGAAAGTAAGTAAAAGTTTATTATGAAGAATAGTTCGTAATTACATAAGGAAGCTTATAAAGATCATATTGATAAAACCGTAAATCATTTTAAACTCGAATAGATACAGTTCTTGAAAAACATGTCTCGGGGCTCGGAATAGTAAAAATATTCCGGATATACTGTTAGAATCGTAAAAATGTAAGATTTTCAAAAAATATTAGTTTTATAATTTTTCGGTGAGTAAAAATAACAGATATCGCAATTATATGCGTATTTTCATACTACCAGTACTTTATTAGTCATATCTACTTTACATTACACTATTCACTACTATTCTATACTATTCTTTTATCTTTACTTTTTCTAACACCTACTCTTACAACACCATAACCTATTACCTTTACTTTTTACTTTTCTCATAACTTTATTTCACATCTACCTTACTTATTACTTTATTTAATCAACAAAAATACAAAAAATAAAACTCTCCTCCCCCTCTATCATGCCATGGTCGACGCCCCCCCTTGTCTCTCTCTCTCTCTTAATTTGTTTCATTTTTCCTTTATTTAAATCATACAAAAATCCACTTCTCATTTCCTATAAATATCCCCTCCTTTTTCACTTCTTTCACACAATTATTACCCACAAATTTCTCTACCAAATCTCTCACAAATTTTTCTCTCAACATTCTCTCCAAATACTCTCTCAAAACTCTCTCAAATAATCTAAAACCACCTTACATACATACACAACACCATACATAATACTATAAAAACCCTCTTTAGGTAAACTTTTCTTTACATATTCTTTTTCTCATGTCATGTAACTTTACATGACCATGGTGTGTGAGTTTCCAAAACTAAATATTATGGAAGCTACAATATGTTCATGTATTGTTCTTGTTCATGAAAATTTATTTATGTTTATGTTGTTATTTTATATTGTTCGTATTATTATCGTTATTATATCTAACTAAGTATTACTATATATCTACATATATATATTCTTTAGAGCATATAAGCTCACTTGCAATTTATTTATTTCTTATTGTTTTAAAACTAGTCTCTAGTCTTAGACTTGTCCTTATCAAGTCAAAACAATTTTTCTTTCTTTCATTTTATTTCTATCTTTTGGGACTAGTCTACTTCTTAGTCCCGGGAGTCTTGACGAAGCTAAGACTCCCAATACTTGACTTTATTTATTATTTATGTTATTTTTGCTTGTTATTATTTCTTATAATCATGCCCGTTAAGATTGTTGTCCAAATCTTTAAAGCTTCAATAATACTTAACAAAAAGGAGATTTTATCACCTAAGAATGGTTTTATATAACATATAAATTCTATGGTTTAACAAAGTAAAGTTATTCTTTCCAAGTTTTAAGAAGAACTCACTACAATATTAAAAATTTTCTTTTGTCTTGAAAAAGCTTTTTGAATCATTTTTATATTGCTTCGTTTTCTTAAAAGAAGATGAATTTGGTACTAAAAATTTTCATCAAAACATCACAATAAGGAAATCCCTTAAACGAAAATGAGAATTTTCAATACCAAGATTTTTCAAATAAATAGTCAAAGAAAACAAATAGGAAAAGTAGCACTAATATTGAGAATTTAGAAAAGAAAGAAATTCATTTTATCAAAAAATCATTTAGAAAAATAGTAAGATAAACATAAAGTAATTCTTTTTAAAAACAAAGGAAATCAAAATATTCATTTTAAAGGATTTACAAAATGGATTTCTTGTAAACTATAGTTTTTCTAAACTCTTTAATTAACATTATTTTACCCAAGAAACATGGTTGAACAACAAAAACTTAAGCATGGATAAAATATGAGCTAAGTATCTATAAAAAAGGAATTTTTCAACTATAATATATAACTAAGTATTTATCAAACAATTTTTTAATGATTTAATATTTGAAACAAATTGCTTTTGGTTTAGGGAAAATTAATGATGAATCTGATCACCACTATTTTGGAGCCTAAATGATCTAGTTTGATAAAAATAGTTTTAGAAATGGATAAAACTTTTCGAGTAGGTAGAAATCGGCATATTATATGTGTAATTCCAAGTTAAAATGACCAAGTTATTGCCATTTTAAATTGAAGTCTTCCTTTATACGAACTTTGACGTTCTTATGACATTGTTTTGTCAAAATTCAAGAAAGTCATCAAGAAATACTCATTTTGGGTATTTTCCTTGACTAGGTGATTTTGAGGAAGGATACCTATACCTCGAGGATTATTTCAAATAAGTGAATTATGTGAACGATTCATCTGTTTAGAGAAGTGTCGATATGGCATGGTGAGTTTATTTCCTTAAAGTACTTTCCTTGATTGTGCTTGTAGTTTAGTCGCATTAGAATTAAGAAAAGACAAATTGATATGTATGTGAAAAATTTGTTAAAAGGATCCTAAGAATACGAGGCCAGCATTGATTAAATTTGTTTTAGTATAGCACTTGATTTGTATGAAATTCTATGATCACCTTAAATTTGATAATAATGATGCTATGATATCATAAATAAATTGATTTATGCTTACCACGAAGTGAGTCACATTGCATTGGGTTATTATCCTTGGGTGAGAATGATGGTAGCTCATGTCGAAAGCAACACTTGACAGTTATGATCGAAACCGATTGCTTGGCGACATGGAATTAAATGCTTGGCGGAAGTCCGGAAGCATGGCTCAATTAAAGTAGACTTAATATGCTTAGCGGTATTGATCGAAAGCATTACTTTTTAACTAAAACTACTTGTTTTGAGGTTAAGTATCACCAAACCCCGAATGAAGGGTGCAAATCCATTCAACATATAGTTCCCGGAAAACTATATGCCTTGTTTGCCCACGTGTATGTTGCATTTCATTTGTCTGCTTAAATAACTTATTTGAATTTCATTACACAAGAAGTTATTTATGGAAATAGTTATCACTAAGCCTATTAGCTTATATCCCTATAGATATCTTTTGTAGTTTACCTGTTTATGGTTGATGCCACGTGGACCCTGGAGTCAGGTTTTTTCCTTTTGTTTAAGGAATTTCTAGATGAAGTTTAGTGTTGGATAAGATATAGGCTTCACAGAAATATTCTTGTAATAGATTATAGTTATTTGTGGCTGTAGAATGCCCCTAAGATTTGTAAGACTATTGTTATGAATAAATGAATATTATGAATCCTCATTTCTTAATTTGTTATTATATCTTCTTAAGTTTTATAATTCCATGTATTGTCCTCTAAATTTGTGAAAGCACACCTTACACTTAATATCGAAGCTTCTGGGACTGACTAAGGTTGTCATACTTAAACTTTAATATTAAGTGTGAAGGACTGTTACGTTTAAGGTACCCCTTGGAGCATGAGAACACATGTTTTACATAAAGGGTTTTTTTTCACTTCTAATGTGAACAATAAAAAAATTTTGGAAACTTTAATTGTTGAAACATATTAATGTATTGTCAACAACCGATATGAAATAGCTGCTATTGAAATATTATTTTTAATATGTAATCAGGAAATTTGTGTCTAAATCTTGTATATACGACATGCTTTAATTGATATTTATCATTAGATTTAGGTTACTCTAATTTTTCGATTTTGTCAATAATGAAAATGAACCATGAAATCTTAATTTGACAGAGATGTTGGCTATCAAAGAAGAAATTTTGGTTGGGGGTTATAGGGGCGGTGGGGTAGGGGAGTAGAATACATTGGAAAATTTGCAATTTTCGGGTGAGATTGTAGTAAACAAAAAGCTTAGATCCTTTTAATAACCAATTATTGATGATAAAAATAAAAATAATGGCATCTAAACTTTTGCAACATGTCCAATCAGGTACCTAAAGATTATTTGGATGGTCTGTTTTTCATCTATATTTGTATCTGTATTGAAATAATATATATAAATACATTCGATTTGCATCTATATTTTATTTATATTTGATTTATTTGATCTTTTCATGAGAACTGCCAACCTTTTTTTATCGGTATCTATTTCTTGACAAGCAATTTATTAAAAAATAAGTTTAAAAAAAGTATTTGTATCTGCTGAAAAAAACTAGCCAAATAGACCTGAAATTTCATTTTAAATAATTTGATACCTGAATAAAGTTTTCGTTGACTTTTTTCATATCTAAAGTTTGGTTTTGATAATTTTGATAACTGAACAAAGTTTTCATGGATTTTTTTTAGACCTAAAGCAACTTTGTTCAATCAAGTATGAAAAAAAAAATTATGAAAATTTTATTTAGATATTAAATTATTTAAAACAAAACTTCAAGTATATGATCGAACTTTCAAAAATTAGATGCCATTTTTGACATTATTCTTAATAATAATAATTAGCAAGTTTACTAGATGGCTTAGCATGGGGTACAATAATGTGACAGGCGAAGGCACATGGTTGGAGAAATTACAAAGTAGCTAAAACTTCCTTTTCAGAGCATTATTCCCAAGGCTATTTCTTGAATTATGACAAAAAAAACACCCATGAAAGTCATTATCTAATATCCGACCCTCCCAACATATCCCCACCTCACCTTCGCCCACTTCTTTGTTCACTCTCTCTTCTTCACTCTCTAACTTCTGGTCTTTCAACAAAACATAAACACATGGCCACAAAAACTAAAACTAGTATTGTTTTCTCCACTGTCTTCTCCATCTCACTCACCATAGTTTTGCAGTATCCTTATAAGGTTGTTGCCGAGGATTCATGTGCCTATCCATGCTACCCACCCCCAACCGGCACCGGTGGTACACCAACGACTCCGGTGACAACAACGCCTCCTGCTTCTCAATCGGGAGGATCAAACTCACCTCCACTTTTTAACTATCCGCCACCATCCGGATACTTACCATTTATCCCGCCACCGCCTTTTGGGGGAGGATTCATTGTTCCACCACCTCCTGACCCCATCTTGCCTTATTTTCCTTTCTACTTCAAAAAGCCTCTCCATCAGGATACATCGTCGTCATCATCATCATCAACATCTCGTGTTGGAAAGGGGTCATGGTCTCAGTGACTTGTTTCGTTGCCTTTGCTATGCTTAATTTATTTTTGTGGTAGCAAGTGTTTTTTTAGTATAATCAAATGGAATGTCGTATGAGATGTGCCGATTAAGAAGAGACACAGGATATTTCTGGATTAGGGCGTTTGGGAAGAAATATTTTCTGATTTTGCTCTATATTAATGTTAAAGTGTTCAAACATGGTATCAGGTTTTCCTTAACAAATACCATTTCATTTTCAGTTCTTTTTATTTGTTTATTTGAATAACATTGATGATTCTGCTTTTGGACAAATATGACATTGATGCGGCAATATTAAACTCAAATTTTCAATGTGATATGGGAAACAGATGGAAAATCTTGGTCATCGTAGTATGAAATCACTTTTTTTTTTTTTTTTTCAGTTGAACTTATATTAAAATTGTGAAATGTGAAGATGCACATGTGTGATCAATGTTTTCAAACCCAGCACGGATTTAACTCGAACATGGAAAGAGGTTAATGGATAAAATCAAATTAAATCAGAGGTTTACAATGTTTAAATTTGCTCATTCTTAAAGAGAAATCGAACTTAACTAGATTGAACCAGGGAGTCAACTTGGTTTCACAATGTTGTGTTTGATTACAAGGTTAGATATCGAGAAAGTTGATGTTTGATTTTTTTGCAAAAAGAGGATTGCATTGTGTCGATTGGTGGGGTAGTTGCCCTTACTTTCGAACCATAAAAGCAAGCTACCATACACTAACAGAGAAATTTCATTGCATTTTCAACGATTAGTTGTTTAATAATTGGGTTGGGTGCGATGGTGGATGCCTCCTTTAACATGACCACATATATGTTCAAATAATAATAATAATAAATAACATGGCCATAGAAATTTTGTCCTCAATCCTTCTTTTATTGGCAAAAGTGGGGGAAAAAGAATTCTTTTAAATATATCTGAGTAACCACACTTTGAAATAAACAAAATTTTTCACTTTTTCGTACAATGCACTTTATAATATTTATAGTCAGCCTTTTACATACAAAGATTTTTCTCTTGGACATCTTAATTAGTGTCTTTTGGAGCGATATAAATTACATCATGTTTATGGTTAATTTTGTACAAAATTTGGCCTATTCATCCACCGAAGCATCAACAATAATACTGTCAAGCTTTTCGCGAGGTCTTTCTATTTAAAGCCGATTTCTATCACTCGGGATCCATATTGGCAAGTAAATATAAAATTATATCTTTAAAACTAAACTATGACCATATTAATTTAGGATATGTTTGGAAATATTGATTTGGTATCATTCTAATATCATTTTTCAAACCAAACAAATATTGAACCATATAAATATGATGCTGATAAAAAAATGATAATTTTACTTATAAATTAATCAAATCGAATCGATATTGAACTGATACTGATCCAATACGATAAGTTATTTATACAGATCCGATATAAATTTGATATAAATAATAGCAACCCTATCATAAACTGAGTTAAACGGTGAAGTGGTTGTGAATCGGTAATATGAGAATTTGGCTATGATTATTGTTCTAGTTTGTAACCTAGTTGATGAATAATTAATCCATTCAAGGTCACAAGTTTCACAAATCACAATGTTGCGAAAATTATGAACACTCAATTAGAATTCTTTAAAAAAAAAATCATGTAAAGCACAAATGTATATTTTAAAAACCGTAACATTAACTCCAATTTGTTGGTTATAACTGTGAATTCGTTACACTTTTTTTTTTTCAATTCTTTCCTAAATAAATAGTATATATTATAAAAATGCGAAGTATACATCACGTAAGGGTACTGTGTGTGATTTCTACCCATGGATGAATCATCCGGAAAGTCAAATCTTCACACACTACAGAGGAAGTTGCATTTTGACTGTCGCTGTCACCCCCCACATGTCACGTACCGGTTTTCTGTAGCAGTAAAAGATGGGCCAAGTGAAAGGCCTCGTGACATGCACGGCTTGCTCCGCCATGGCCCACGTCTTTATTTTGCAGAGTAACAGTATATATATATAGTATATCTGTGTCTGTATATATATAATGGGCCGATAGATATAAACGATTAAAAAAAAGCAAAACATAAATATCACAAATATTAAGAGTGAAAAAAAGAAACCCACAAATATGTAGCATCTTCATATACTTTGGATCACTAAAAAATAATCCTTAAAGAACATAATTTAGTTGATTTCATGAAAGCATAATATTCAAATCTCAATCAATCTAACTAAGTCATCCATGAAACCTTAACATTGTGAGAAAATGGCTTGATAAAGGTTTAGCTTCCTTTTCTTATGAACTCTCTTCCACATGGGATTCTTGACAATTCAATCTTGTATTTTATTAGAGATATAGCTTTCTATGGTCCAAGTGTGTTAGTATGGTGTTTTGAAAATGAGACCACATGCACGTGACACCTGCTCGGTTAAGATCGGGCTGGGTCTCATTTATCTGTTTCTTATCTTTTGAAGTTTAACTTTCAAAATTCCTTAATTGAAATTTGTTTTCAAATCCCATAACTGCATTCTTGAAATCGAAATTTTTGTTACTTTTAATACATAAAATTTATTCTTCTAAAACTATTAGAATTCAAATTACATCTAAAGGAGTCATTTTTCGGTTATCGTTTTTGAATTTTTATAAACAAAATGAAAAATAGAGTTCTCATACTAACTTTCTCAAAAACCGACCCAAAAAAAGTGCAACTCTTTTTTGTTCTTTCTTTTCTTTTTCTGGGCAATTGAAAATCTTGTTTTGAGCTTTTGCTACAAGTGCACGTGATAGAAGCGGATTGTGTTAACCTTGGGGAGTGGACGACAATTGGCGATTTGTAGGTCGATCATGTCAGATTCGCTTTCAAGGCAGTGGCACATTCACAGAGAGTTGATCAGTACTTTCCGCTTTGATCTGCTTTTTCTTACTAACAATTTGAAAGTGAAAATGTTGGCTACCTTCAATAAGACTTTCTTAGATCTCTTTAAGATGGACCCTTTAGATGGTACCAACCATAAACACTAGTCTCAAAACTGCTCATTTTCTTCGAGTAGTTGCAGGTGGACTACATCCTCTTTATAGAATATACAATAGAAACACAATCTAGCGACGTATTTGCTACTCCTTTCACCATGCCCCCAGCCAAAAAATCGGAAGCTTCTCAAGACGAAATGCATAAAAAGTTTGAAGAGGATAATAAAATAGTAAGGGGACACCTTCTTAACCATATGAGTAACTCTCTATTTGATTTGTCTGTTAACTAGAAATCTGCCAAGGTCATTTGGGATACCTTGGAAACAAGATATAGAGCTAATGATGTAGGAAAGGAAAAATATGTCATTGAAAAATGGCTGCAATTTCAGATGGTTGATGACAAGCCAATCATGGATCAAGTGCATGAGTATGAAAATATGTTATTAGCGAAGGTATGAAAATGTGTGAAATCTTGTAAGCAAATGTGTTGCTGGAGAATTTTCCACCCTCTAGAGTGATTATAGAAACCATCAAGCACAAGAAAAAGGGCTAACACTACAAGAGCTCATTACCACATGAAAACTAAAGAGGCAAACAGATTAAAAGATAAGAAATTTCCCTCCTCTTCTTTATCAGTTAAAGCTAATCCTGTTGAGTCTACTGGTGCCATCAAAGATAGGTTTAAGATCAAGGAAAAGTAAATTCAGAAAAATGTTCAATAGAAAAAACAATTTAAGAAAGATGGGGGCAAAATTCAAAGGAAGCAGTGTAATTCCCTATTTTTACATAACTTGATTATAATAATTACCAAAAATATAATATAAGATCATAAATTAGTATAATAAAAATTGCAAAAATCACTCTCAATTTTCATAATTTAAAAGAAATTATTAAAATGCAAAAAAATCTTATTATAGTTAGAAAAATTAGAATCCTTACCAATAAAATTTCAAAATGCAAAATGTAACTTTCATAGCCCTAGATAATCCATGATCAGTAATAAATCAATCGTTACTAAAAATTCCAATAATCCTTTTACCTTAAGTTTAGTGATTAGAAAATAAAATTCTACACTAATTATATAATGATACAATAAATTCAAATTAATTCTTATATATATTTTTTTAAAAACTTAAAGTAGCACTAGAAAACTTATTATTATTAATTATCAAAATAAATAATTCTTAGGACAGGATTCTACTATGCAACTCAATAACTCAACAAATAATCATAGTGGACCTTAAATTTCAATTACAAAAAAGACGATTAATGTTACACCTACTAGTTATAAAAAGATAGTTTAAAGATAAATCATTAGAATTATACAATACACAAAAAGGTAAAAAAAAAAAAAAAACTGATAATACTTAAGAATCTAAACTTTAATTAAATATTTGAATTATAACAATATTTTAGTTAGAAGAGTCTAAGTCTATAGACTAAAAGCCTGGTTTAACCTTATAACCGTAAAACTTTTATAACTAGTAAAATGAATATAGTAACAAATGCAAAATACATATTGAACTTATAACTTAACAAAAATCTTAAAATAAATCTATGAGTAGTAATGAGCTTATTTATAATTTAAAAACCCAAATATAATTTTTTTTACCCTAATTGATATCAACGACAAGATTTCTTATCTTGATCCAATAACTTAATATATAATTAAAAATAGCTCTATATTTCAAAAACAATAAAAGACAACTCCGTTATAGAACGTATTGGCTATAAAACGATAACTAAAAGATGAACTGTTAGAGTTATAAATACGCAATAAGAACGAAAATAGACTCATAACTAATAATTTATACTTCAAATAAATATTTGGATTGTATCATTGTACTAGTTAGAAAATTTGGAACCTGTAGGTACTAAAACCTAATTTATCCTATCGGGCCTAGAAAATCCTATCATGTAACGTAAAACTCTAAAATTACGTAATCGTGTAAATTTTAAACTCAAGATTTGAACTCATAGGTAATCCAAAGATATTGTAGAGACTTTAAATAAACTTGTAGAGATAAAATCCCTACGTAGCTGATAGATAAACATACGTATGATTTAGTATTTGACAATTTAACTGAAATTTTTAGTTAAATAAGTATTAAAGTAAGTTATATACAAAACTTATGATGGAAATGAATCACAAGAACCAGCTGCTTCCTTTTAGAGAAGATTCACGCAAACTGTCCTACAATTTAAACCAAAACTGTCCAAGAAAGTCAACATAAAAGGAACTCAACAACTAATGGAAGAATGCCAACTATACTACTTTTTAATTGAGGAAGGAAACTTGACCTAAACTTTGAGAAATGGTGCAAAATTTCCCCCTAGATTTCCATGAGCTGCAGCTGCTGAAGAAGACAAAATATTAAAAAATTTCAACTTTTTTTCCACCATGTATGATCCTAAGAATTAGATACAACTTGAGCCAACAAAGTTTGGCAAGTTAATCCCCTCATCTCCAATAAAAGCTTCATAACTAGACACATAGATAGTCAATTATTAACTTAAGAAAGTTGCCAAATTTAAACAAGTATAATTCTAACTTAGACTAAGCTACACAATGGAATTCTCCAAGTAGAACTTTAGTTGCTGCCGCATGAAGGAAGTAGCATGCCAGCTACTTCATAAAATTCAACATCCTGTTTTCTTCAAAAGTGAATATGAAAAAGACTTAATAACTAATAATAAATCTCCAAATAAGCAGGGCATCAAATGACACTTAATTAACTTGTAAAACCAGCCTCAAATCTTCTCCTTAATTTTCATGGAAACAGCAGCTGCAAAGGAGACAAACATCCACAAGTTGCAGCATCCAAAATTCACAGCCTAATCTCCACTAAACATAGCTCATATAGAGTAGGATTTAGAAGCCCACAAAAGTTGAAATCTTAATCAAATGAGCTCTAATATCATCTCATCAAATGGACACATGGATAGTTGAAGGTTGACCCTCAAAATTTGCAAATAATGGACATACACAACCAACTTGGATGTTGTAATAAATTTGGACGAAAACAGCCCCTACAAGCTTCCAATTCACGTCCCAAATTGCCTACTTGTTCACATTTCAATCCTTGTTTGATACATATAAATAGGGAGTAATTAGCTAACAAACACATACATTTAATCCCCAATAATTTATCCGAAATCAGACAATCCAACAAACGCATAGAATTTTCTCCACAAATACCCACTGTAATAGACCAAAGAGAAACAAAAACAAAGCATCAATAGCCCTTGTTTTTCCCAGTTTAGTTCATCAAGTAAGCTCTACTCCTTAACAACACAAAACACAACAATCAAACCATCTTTCTCCCTACTAACAGTAGCAAGAAACCAAAGTAAAATAGCCTCTGATTTTCCCTAACTTCATTGTGAATCATCCAGGTTTTAGGAATCAAGAACTAGAGGTAAGGATGATGTTGCTTAGCTACTTTATTTCAAAACTTATCATTGCTCATTCTACTATCTCCTAACATAGGTTTTGGTCCACAACAAAGAGGAGAAGCTAGTTACATTTAACCATCCATCCAAGCTAAAAATCATACCAACTTGAAGTTTACATTGTGTTCAAGTATAGGAACTAGGAATTTGATGAATTGAGTTGCTTTAGAAGAGCTTCATGTTCGAATGAGTAAATGTGTATCTTGTGAATTTAACAAGATGAATTATCATTGTGTTGATAAGGTTCGATTGTTTAGGAATATGAAAACATCACCTGGAAAATTAGAACTCTAAGCTTTAGGAATTCGAATCTAAAGAGGAAGGAAATTAAACCATGAAAGGCATTAAACAGATCGATAAATGGTATCATTACGTTCCATCATAAGCAAAAAATAACCCCACCAGTGGAAATTACATGAAAAATCCTATGAAATCGATTACTCATTTGTTAAGAACGGATAAGAAATGGATTATACATCGCAAAAACAAAATTTCACTTTTGTTGCCAGATTTTTCATGAAATTACAAAATATTCATATGTTTTTGCCATCTTATAGACCTTGTTTAGTGAAAACAACTGCACCAATGGATTATACTTGAAAAATCCTATGAAAACGACTATTTATTCATGAAAAAAGAACTAGAAATGAGTTAGATATCACAGAAACAAGTTTTAGTTAAAGCTATCATGTTTTCACCTAAAAATTGCAGACATGTTTTATAAATTTGAACATCATACACGTTTCCTTTCTTAAAAACAACACCATAACTAGAAAGTACTCGAATAGTACTATCAAGATTATTTATACATTGAAATCGGATTGAAAACAAGTAAGATATTGCAAAAACAAAAACCCACAAAGAGCTGCCACGAACATACACACACACAAGCACTTGGTAAGTGCTCAAGCACATGCTCCATAAGCGCTCGGTGCTCACTTTAGGAGAACCCTATACGCGCTCGATGAGCATCCCACAGTCGCTCCAAAGGTGGTCCATGGGCGCCCTTATCCTAACTCCTTGAGCACTTAGTTTTCACTCTTAATTTTCTTAATATACTTGATGATATATACAACTATTATATATATATTTGTATGTATATTCTTATGAACAAATATATGTATAAAACTAGATTTATTCTATTTTTTAATCCTATTTTATTTATTCTTCATAACACCATACATGTTGTGGTCTTAAAAATAAAATTTAAGTATAATAAACATTTGATATATATATATATATATATATATATACACCCTATGAACCTATGACCATGTTAGAAAAATAACTAGTAATTAAATGATAGAATATAATCTTATAAATAATAAAATCTCCAATTTATGTAAACAAATAAGGTAGACAAATGAAGTAAATAATAAAGAAAATTTCCTATCAAAGTTGATGCTAAAGAATATAAATATAGATAGATTCTAATAATAGGATTTCCTTAAATATGGATAAAAACATGAATTAGAAACAAGATAAACACGATGAAAATAAATAATAGATAGTAAATATCAATTACCTTATGATAGACATACTAACAAGACCATGTAAGTAATAAAAGCTTAATGATAAAGTTATTAAGTAAAACAAAGGCTTAAAATATTCTATGACAGTTATCGACATTCATAGAATAAATAAAATTACAGATTAATAAAATTCAATCAACTATCATATAGTACACAAAACAAGCTTTCCAAATGCCTATTCAAATGCTAAATCAGAATTAAAATTAAAATAACAGGCTTAGTTTAAGATTATGAGACTAAAATCGGTATCTATGATTTTAGAAAGACTTCTCTTACATAATTATAAATTCTACAACTTTACTGGAAGAATATAACCTCTATAAAGTTACATCTTCTAACTAAATGGGTAAAAATAGATTAGGATTGATAATTAGGATATGATAAACACCATCAATATTATCATATAAATAACAATATAATAAGATTATATTACCCCATTTAATAGGAAAATAGAACAATTATTGGACTTCTAGTAGCATATTACAACAATTTAGCAAGGACGACAGATGAGTAACTTTGACCTTGTCACATTGTTTGTGTTTGTAATATAGCTACACTTATAATAATATATCAAACTGATATGCAAGTGGGATTAGGTATACTGCATGATGTCTAGTGTATGTTTGGTTGCCAAAACATTCTCTTGTAAGTGAAAATTCCATTGTATGATAATTAATGTATGAAACACGTTGATGTTTGTTTGTAAGTTGTATGATCACCTTAAACCTGACTAAAACCTATTAGTACCATAAATGAAATGGATACACATTGCATAAATTACGTATACTGCATTTTGAGTAAGTGATAGCCTATTACAAGTTAGTATTTCAGTTCTCTGGTAATGCTTGGTTTTTTAAGCGAAGGCTATTAGTTTTATGTTACCTTTGTTTTATCAATTCCATAGTAACTAACTGGTACATGAAATGCCACCTATGGTATCGCTTTTAAATGACTAACACTTAATGGAGTTTCTAAGGCTTGAAATAGGAAATGAGCGTTAAGTTATGATTAATATAAAGAGATAATTAAAGTAAGGATTGTTGTTTCCTTCATGCTTAGTCTCTCCTAGGTAGGTGGGTCATAGATTGAGTTCCTACAACCTCGATGGGAGGGGTAAATCTACATCTTATTTGGATTCCAGGTTATCCAAGCTTATACTTATGCATATGGTTTATTGTTGCATTGCGTAAGCTTGCTAATTATACTTGTTTGTTATTGTTTGTTGTGTGGTTTGGTCGGGTTATCTCACTAAGCCTGTGGTTTCACTCATCCCTCAACAGTTTTTATGCAAGAATAATGCTAGTTGAGATTAGGCTAAGAAAGTGTGAAGAGTATTTCTCCATCAAACTTTGTTGAAGTTAGAAATGTAGGTTATGATGAACTTATAATACAAATAAGATAAATTATATAGACAAGTAAGATATTGCATTTTGTAGGTTGATTACTTAATTTTTATTATTTGGTAGAGGATACCGATTCTCTACGATCCTGACAAACTATGGAAAATCGGAATTCCATAATGACTTAAATAAAGATATTATATCTATGTAATTAAATTATATGAAGTAAATAAATAAGATAGAGTCTTGTAATCTCTTACTTGCAAGACGATTCTCAAATTACTGGTGCACATGTAGTATGATAACTTTAGAGCAATCTTACTATGCTTTATTTTGAGGCATGATAGTAGGTCACTTGCTATGTTTATGGAAAAATCAACATAAGGCATATAAATATTTCCAAAATCCAGAAGTCATCACTTTCTCCTAAACCTGCACCTCAAGCCAACATTGCTGAAAAGGAAGACAATATTGTTATCGTGGTAGTGGAGGCTAATATGGTGGAAAACAAAACTCACTAGGTGATTGATATTGGAGCTTGTAGACACCTACGTGCTAAGAAGGAATTATTCCACCACTTTAAAGATGCTGCAAATGGAGATTGCGTCTACATTGGGAACTTTGCCACTATAGGAGTACTTGGTAAAAGAAAATTTTTTTATTAAATTAACTTCTAAAAAACCTTAGCTTTAATCAATATTTTATATGTGCCTTCTTTGCGTAGGAACCTAGTTTCAAATAGTTTGCTTAATAAGGTAGGTCTAAAAATTGTTTTTGAAAATGATAACATTATTATCACTAAAAATGGGGAACTTATAGGGAAAGGATACTTAGCTGATGGACTATTTGTTTTGAGCAACATTTTTATGATAATGTAAATGCTTCTGCTTCTACTAATATTGTTAAATCTATTGATTTATGGCACGGTAGGTTAAGACATGTGAATTTTTCCTCAATTAAAAGGTTGAAAAATCTGCAATTGATAAAAACAATAAATGGTGATAATAGCTCCAAATGCTCTATTTGTGTAGAAGCAAAATTTGTAAAAAAGACCTCTCAAACCTATCATAACTAGAAGTACTAAATTGATTGAATTAATACATTCAGATCTAGTAGATTTTAATAACACCGTTAGTAAAGCGGGTAAAAGATATTATATTACCTTTGTTGATGATTTTTCAAGATAAGTAAAAATTTATTTTCTAAAATTAAAGGATGAAGCTACAGAAATGTTCTTAAAATATCAAGCACAAGGTGAAAATCAATTGGATAAGAAAATTAAAAGGCTTAGATCTGATAGGGGACACTTTTTCTTAAAGAATTTTGTGAAACAAATGGAATTATACATGAGACTATTGCTCCTTGTACACTGCTGCAAAATGGCATAACTAAAAGGAAAAATAGAACACTTAAGGAAATGATGAATGCCATGTTATTAAGTTCTGGCATGTCCGACAATATGTGGGGGAAAGTTGTGCTATCAGCATGTTATATCTTTAATAGAGTTCCACATAAAAATTTAGTTAAAACCCCTAATAAAATGTGGAAAGGATTTGCACTTAACTTATAATACTTAAAAGTGTGGGGGTCTAGCAAAAGTTGGATTACTAGACTTTAGAAAATCTAATATTGGACCAAAAACCTTTGATTGCATGTGTATAGGATATGCTCAAAATAGTGTTGCATATAGATTTATGTCTTTGGGTGAATATACTATATGTGAATCTAGAAAGCATAATTTTTTGAAAGATTTTTTCCATTAAAGAAAAATGATATTAGTAATGTTGCTGGCCCATCTAATACTGCTTCTATGTCTACTAGATGTGTTGATTCTACTTCAACTGAATTTATAAATGATCTTAGAAGAAGCAAAAGGCAAAAAATAGAAAAGAGTTTTAGGCCAGATTTTTTGCTTTTTTAATTCAAAATAATAATTTTGAAACAATAAATGAAGACATAGTTTCTACTTATTTTGAAGAAGATCTAACATATGAAGAAGTAATGACCTTCATAGATGCTAGTTTTTAGAAAGATGCTATTAAAAGTGAGGTTGATTCTATAATGACAAATCATACATGGTTACTATTTGATTACCTATAGGATGTAAGCCCATCTGCTGCAAATGTTTTTTAGAAAGAAAAAAAATGCTAGATGGATCGATAGAAAAATTTAAGGCAAGATTGGTAGTTGTAGGTTATACTCAAAAGAAAGGAATTGACTATTTTGGGAACTACTCTCCTATGACTAAAATACCTACTATTAGAACTTTAATTGCCCTTGCTACTATTCATAACCTAATAATACACAAATGGATGTGAAAACAACATTTTTAAATGGTGATCTAGAGAAAGAAATATAGATTGAGCAACCTAAGGTTTTGTGGTTCTTTGTCAAGAAAGTAAAATGTGTAAACTTAGAAATCCCTTTGTGATCTTAAACAAGCTCCTAAACAATTGTATGAGAAATTTGACTAAACTTCAGTAGCAAAGGGATATATTGTGAATACATTTGATTCTTGTGTTTATTCTAAATTCCTTAGATCAAATTGTGAGATCATTTGTCTATATGTTGATAATATGCTAATTTTTTTTATACCAATATAGATGTTGTAAATAAGACAAAATCATTCTTATCTTCAATTTGATATGAAAGACTTAGGAGAAGTTGAGATGATTCTTGTATCAAAATAAAGAAAATTGAAAGTGGTATTTCCTTTTACCAATCCCATTACATAGAAAAAATGTTTAAAAATCTTGATTGCTTTGTGTGGTGCTTGTTAAAACCCTTTATGATAGTATATCTCTTAATAAAAATAAATGTTCTAATGTTTCACAATCAGAATATGCTAAGATTATAGGAAGTGTTATGTTTCTTATGAACTATAGAAGACTGACATAGCCAACGCCATTATTAGATTAAGTGTTACATTCATAATCCAAATAATGAGCACTGGAATGCTTGAGGCGGTATAGGAAACCATGATGAGAAAATTCAATCATGAAGCTCCTTAAGCAACATTGACTAAGTATATATCAATTCCTCAACACTTGCATTAGAAAATTTGCAAGTCTTCACCATGATTTCAGCTCTTCGTATGCCTAATACATTAGAAAATGGATGACAACTTTATCTCACTCTCTTAAAAGTTAAGGCGCACCAATTTATGCTTTTTCCCACACTTAAGATTAGACTATCACCTTGTTAAGATTGTGTAAAAACACCCTAAACTTGCAATTTTTAATAGAAAATTTGACTTAGGGTAGTGAAGAAAAACAAAAAGAAAAGGAACTCAACTTACCATAATTATCATCGGTTGCTTGCCAAGAAGCATATTTTTTTAACCTCATTAGCTTGACATCCTTCATTAACTTAGCTTGGTGTTAACTTTTTCACTGGATCCCATGGAAATGTGTTATACTTCCATATTTCTAAAGTTAACAAGGGGAATTCCTTTCTTATGCATGCTATAATTCTTTTAAGTTCAATTTCCCTTTCCTCAAATATAAGGGGTTTTTGACAGGGAGCCAATTTATAAAATGGTGTTGGTTCAAACTCGATAATATAACCTATATGCTTTAGGTACATCTCATGAGGTTCTTCACAGCTAGACACTCAATCAACTCAATACATGGAAAGAAATTTATATCCTCAATTTCTATCTCGTGTTCCATCTCTCCAACCTTCTTTTCTTCCAAGGTAAACTGTGGAATTTCCTCTAGATTTATGTTCTCAAGAATTAGAGTACTAGAGAAAGAATTAAGATATGACATATTAGTCCCTTAGTAAAATCCATTTGTTAAGATCTACCTTATGATCTACAAATTCACTTTCCTTCTCCACCAACTCATCCTTCACTTTTAATGAATCATCAAGTTGTATATTTGGATCATTTTCTCCTGATGCATCAAAAGGACTAGTGATTATCTCCATATTTACTCCCTTATGTATCCTAAGAATTTTAAAAATTCAATCACCTAGATAGCCACTCTTAGGGTAGTCTTAGAAGAGTAGCCAATTCTTCTAAGCTTATGAGTTTGCAAATAATAGGAGCACAAGATTGCCATGAGTTTGCTCCAAAGAGTGCTTGCATTGTCCCAATAAACAATTCTAAATTATCATATGTTACCTCAGTGATCCTTTCCAAAATAGATTTTTCTATAGATCTTTTTCAATGTGGCTCAAGAAGGAAGATGGTGAGGTTAATGTGGCTAGAGTAAGGTCATAATGTGATTGTTGAGAAAAATACGGACAAGCCTCTCACTTTGACATTCAAAAGTCCAATGTCTACCCCCACACTCCCTACAAATCATATCATCAAGAGTCATAGGATTAGTATCTAGAAATTCTTAACTAGGAGTAATATGGGAGAAAGCATTTGTATAAAATGAGTTGAAGGGATGATAACATGGATAAAGGCATTCATATACTCATGATAAGCTCACAATACCAACATGTTAATCCCCTACAATTCATAGTTCACACAATCAAGAAAACAAACCCCTAAAAAGCATAAAAATAAATAGCAGCTAAAGTAGTAGATTGCTCAGTGTTTTTTAATATTTCCTTGCAAGATTCCCAGTAGTGGCACCAAGGAACTTACTGTGCACTTACTGATCGTATCAAATTCTAAATCTATAAACCAATGAAATCTATGATTTGAGCTAAACAAGTGTACCTATCTAATATAGCATATTTTAGGGTGTTGTCCTCAGAGATCTTGAAAACACTGGTTCTTTACTATTTAGCCTAATTCTTAAAGTGAAATATATGAATTTAATGAAAAAAAAAAAAAAATTAATCTAAGAGACCCTAAGATCAATCAAGTATACTTTCAAAAGATGAATTCAATCACAAGACAGATCCCTCACCTTAGTCCATCCTAAACCTTAAAATTTTTATGATAATGGATTGACTAATGAATTATTCATACTTTGCATTACTGGATCTCATTAACTAAATCAATTATCCCTCGAGTCAGTTAATTCCTAATGTACATGAGATAGTGGAGACCTCTCTCTCACTAACATCACATAAGATTGCATGAAAGTACAGGATCCTTTTAACAAGAATTAAATCCTTGTAGCAGAAAATCAGAATTTCCCTATCTTTAGGTGAAATAAGCAATTTCTCTATTCATAAAGATCTATCTCATTAGATGAAACCTTTTCCTATCTAATAAGAATCATAAATGCAATTAATTTGTGTACAAATCAATCACAAGATAATGGAATCATATGAATAGATACAAAGACGTGAACCTTTAATTAATCAAAAAGCAATTCAATTCACATGATTTAGGGTTTCACAAGATATAGGGTATGGAGAACCTACTCCTCCATAAGATTTATAATAAGAACAATAGATCTAGAAGAGATAAAAGAAATTATGATGTAGAGATAAAACCCTTATAGATGTCTTGCGTTCTTTAATTGATACTCAAGCAAATTTCTCCTCCAAGTTCTTTGTGTTTTCTATCGTAATTTCTCTCCTAAGGCTCAGAAAATATGATCTGAAACTTCATAAGTATGAAAACAAGATGCTATTTATAGTTTTCTAGTGATCCCATGTTAGCATGACCTGCTGCATGGCTGTGCTTAGGGTGGGGCTGAAATCATAATCTTCTAATTTCACCTCTTTTGCTTGTTGTGTTACGCCCCGAAGGGTACCCTAAACGTGGCAGTCCTCCGTACACAATATTAAAGCCTAAGAATGACCACCTCAGTCATGCGAAGGCTTACATACTATGTACAAGGCGTCAACACATAGAGGAGACACATCGGAATGATACATTTCATGTTGATATAACTCGAGTAACAATGTAAAGGAAATTCAATTCACTATTCTTCAAAATACAACTCATCAAACTTCACTTACAAATCATCAAAAGATTCTATTACATAGAACTATTACAAGGCAAATAATAAAACCTAGCTAATAACTTCAAACATTCTTATGTCTTGCCGGAATCCTGAAGTCATTCTCGACTTCAACCATCTCAGTCCCCACTTAGCATTCTTGAGATAACCTGTTCATTTAAACAACTATTGGGGTATAAGCTACACTAGCTTAGTGAGTGAAAACTTCCAGGATTACATTTATAACACGTCATACAATCAAGTGATTAGTCAGACAAGTGATATGCATCAAACTCGTGAATTCAACAAACATATGACCTGCCGGAAATCATATGTGGATGGACTTACGCCCTCCATCCCGGGTTAGCAGATTAACGAATCCTGCGGTACGACCAAGACCGTTTCAGCTTACGGACAACTATAAACTATAAAATCGTTTAAGGTACAACGATAAACCAACAAATGCTAATGCTCCATCCCCATCGTGTATGAATGAGTTCAATTTCATCTTCAATTCCGAATAATCAATTATACCGATTCTTTTAAGTGATCAGTCAATAATCGCAGACAATCAATTCTAATTCATCTATACAAGCAATAGTTAATCACTCGGCTTCGATATTCTTACATTCCATTTCTCATATCAACAACAAGCATACATATTTCCCATTCGTCCCCATCATGCATATCCATTTTATCTTTACCAAATATCTAGTGCAACTATTATTACAATCACATACAATAAATGAAATCGGAAGTAATACTCACTCGGCCATTGGATCACCGGTCTCTTAGTACAAGTAATCCGGTGGTAGGGAATCGTCGATATCGGGGTCACCTAAAAAGGAAGAAATACCCTAATAAGTATTTCATCACTTAACTAGTCCAAGCTATCTCATACAAACTATCAAATTCGTAATTCTCGTCCTAAGCGGGAATTCCAACTTAAAACGGCCATAACTTGGTCATTTTAACTCGGAATCTCGCAAATTATATATCGATTTCTATCTACTTCGAAAGATCTATCTATTTCTAATATTATTTTTAAGTTTTGAAAACATTTAGGTCTCGGAACAGAGGGATCAGATCTGATCAGTAACGGTTTCCGATTCCGAAAAATAGTTTTGTAAATGTTTGTAATGTTCTACTATAAATTAGCTATACATGCAATATGAATGATTTCCTAACATGAATGACATGAGATGAGCTTAATGTATGCATGACCTTGATGATTTTTGCTAAAGGAAAATTTTATAACTTTTTATTTGCAAGACCATAATAACAACTACTTATGAAAAATCTAGTTTTCTAACTTTGATCATTTCCATTTGTTTTGGATTTATTACTTAAGAAAATATAATTATTTTTGTTAAAATTGAGTCTTCATTATATCTATTACTTATGACTTTCATTTCTTCATAAAAATTTCCATTTTGCACTTTGTAAACATGTTTTCAAGTGGGGTTGATTCCAAAATCCGAATTTTACAAAAATTAGTTTTTGAGTGATTCCTTTAAGTAAAAATCATTTGATACTTAGAAATTTAAGGCTCAACCATATATAACTACTAAGGGCTTCATTCTTACACAAAAATTTGCATTTTACACTTTGCAAATATGTTTTCCAATATGATTTACTCAAAAATCCGAATTTTAGAAAATCCACTTTTTGCATGATTCCTTTGGGAAAACTTGTTTAATGCATTAAAATTTAAGGCTTCACTATATCAATTACTTAAGGACTTCATTTAACACATAAAACATTCATTTTGAGCTTGAATACTAGGTGTTCTTATGGCCTTCATTCAAAATTACGAATTTCACAAATTGACTACTAACTTAAAATTTTCCATCTTGCTTCTACTTCTTGTTTTACACTTTAATCTCATCAAAACTCCTTTCAACTTATAAAAATCACTACTTAATGATACCTATTACCTATATACTTCATTTTTCACATAAAACATGAGTTTTGGAGTTGATACATGGGTTCTAAAAATTGGTCTTGGTTGGAATCCGAATTTACAAAATCCATTTTTTTTTGTTATATCTTTTGATAAAATCTATCTAAGCTCATGAAAATCCATTCCTTACATATCCTATCCTAAGAGCCTTTCATTTCTTAAATAAAAACTTCATTTTTGAGTTGGTAAACATGTTTTTAAAATAGGCCTTGGCCAAAATCCGAAAATAGAATTTTTATTTTGAAAATAACTTTTGAAAATCACTTTTGATTCTTGTAAAAAGAAGTCTTGATGATATACATATATTAAGCCTTCATTTTCTTAAGCAAAAATTACATTTTGACACTTGGAAAGTGGTTTTTAAATATTGGTCTTGCCAAAATACGAATTTCACAAATTTTGTTCAAGTTCAAATCTAAGATCTACACATAATATGAACATACACCTAGATGAAACCCATGAAAACAAACTTTAAACTCATAGATCTAAACTTTGCTCATCAAAATTACTCATTTATGTTATCTATACCCTAAGCCCTTCATTTTAAATGAAAAATACACATTTTGAAGTTGAAAAACCACTTTTCTAAATATGGTTCCATTTTCATCCGAATTTTCAAAAGTTGTTTTTGTTGAAAGTAAAATAGATCTTGAGTTTCCTACAACTTTCCTACCATCATCATGCTATTACAAGTCATCCATGAACATAAAACAAAGTCTAATGCATCTTATGAACTCAAAACTCTAGATCTAGTTTTCTAAACTAGTTTTAAATGCATGAACACATGTGAATGAGGAATATATGCATAGGTCATAAGTAATAACAAGAATAATAACTTAAATAGCAAGATCTATGGCATAAACAAAAATCAAAGCTACAAAAAGTTAGATCTACAAAATATAACAACTTTAAACAAGAAAATAATAACAATACAAGATAATAATAATGGAGAAGAGGAGTGTTTCATTTTTGGCATCATCATCCTTAGCTTTTAAGCTAATGGAATGTCATTTGATGCATGAAACTCTCATTATACTTTACCTATATCACCTATGGAGGCTTAAAAAGAAGGTTTACTTAAGAAATCTTCAAGAAATATGTGTGGGAGCTCCAAAAAAAAAATAGGGGCAGCAAGGTTTTTGTAAGAACAAGAGAGAAAGAAGAAAGAAAGAGAGGAAAAAAGAGAGGAAAAGAGGGAGTAAAAGAGATAGGGTTTCAAATGAATGAAAAGGAATAAATGAAAGGCATTAAGTGGAGAGAGAGGAGGGTATTAAATGAAAAAGAAAAAAAATAAAACAAGAGCAGAATTTTTGGGGGTGTTTCACGTGAATTTTGAGTGAGGGAAAGAGAGAGGTTACATTGCCTTGTAACTTGAAATTTGAAAATGTAACTTGCATCATTTAATGTGCTAACTAAAAGAGGCTTTAAATCATTAAATAAATAATTAAAATAAAAGAAAAGAGGCTATTATTAGGGGTGTGGTCAGCTGCCATTGTGGGGAAATGGAGTGTGAAATGAGTGAAAGAAAACTTGATTAATGTGTAGAAGTGACAAATGAAGTGTACTTAAAGTATGGGTTGAAAAAGTACTTTTTATTGGGAAAATATATAAAATAAAATTAAGAAAAATATTTTTAAAGGAGTAGCAGAATTTTCATAAATAAAATTAAATAATTAATTGAATTATTTTAGTATTTCAACAAATATGTTACCGGTATGATCGAAATACGCGAATATGGGCTATAAATGATATTTTTATAACCCGAAAAATTCTAAAAAATTATTTTATGAAAATATAAATATTTTTCAAATATTTTTAAATTATTAAATTAATTTATTTTATTTTTAGTATCGGGTCTTAAACAGAATCTGATCCCGTAAAAGCCCGAACTAACTAAATTTTAGAAAAACAAAATTTTCTATAATATAAAAATATTTATCTAAAAATATAAGGCTTTATAAGAATAATAAAATTTTGTAATGAAATAAAAATGAATAGTGCAAAAGACGACTCAATTACCGGTAATAATGGAAATACGATAAAAAGGTTATAACTGTAACTTTTATAACCCGAAAAATTATATAACTGATATATTTAGAAATCTTATGAAATTACGAGTCTAACGGTACTATTGGTATATTTTTGATATCTCGAGCCCCAGGACACGCTTTTCGAAGTCTGTATCCGAACGGGTTCGAAATAGGTCAAAAATTTACCAATCTGATATTTTTACACAAACTTATATTACTATGAGCTATTCTATATATTTAAACTACATCTCGGCCTCTAGGGTTAGGGGCACTAGATTGCCGGACTTACACTATTGTATTCCGGTTAGGGTTTCCGGTGATTTTTCGGTTTAGACCTTTGCCAATTTGGAAACTGATATTTATGTTCATACAGCATATTTAATTTGAGAAGTTTATTTTAAATTTTATTTTTCGTAAGTATTTATTATCTTTTAACGTTTTCGGAATTTTTGAATTGGGTTTCATTTTCGAAAGTTAATCGTTATTTACTTTTTTAATAATTTGTTTTTGGGCTTTATATTACCCGTTTTTATAAGTCGGAGTTAAATATGAAATTTTTCGTACGTAGTGGTTTTGAATTTGAAGACCACTGAGTTCTTATTTTATTTTCGAAGATTTTCATTTTCTCATGATTAAGAAATTTTTGGATTCATTCATGGTTTGGGACTTGTCAAAATTTGGTTTTAATTTGGAGTGATTTTTAGGGTTTATTTTCGAAGTTCATCTTAAAATTATTTACTGAAATTTTCCGAGGCTTACATGTTGTGTTCTTCCTTGCCATTCAACATGGCCATGCTGAAGGTAGTGTTGAAAACAAAAACTTTTCTTCTTGTACAAAACTGATCGAAAGTTCTTTAATTTGCCTTGATTTCTCTTGAATCATCATAAAAACTTCGAAATGTGCTCCTTAAACCTTGAAATGAATATTTCATTCAATAAGTATCCTCTTCTTCATCAAATCACAAAAATTACGTAATAAATATGTCTAAATAAGCACAAAGAATAATGGTCTCTCTACACTTATCATAATTAATTTTATTTGTAGAAATATAAGCTATTTTTTTAATTTTCTGTCACAGAATTTCTGCCTATAAAAATTAATTTTTTGTAGTGATAATAATTACAATGACAACAAAAATTTCAATTAATATGAATTCCACTTTCACATAAATAATGTAATTCATTTGAACACAATATTAATGATTATAGATTGAACAGCAACAGTTGACATTACTTACATAGGATGGATTACAGCCTTTAATACCCATTATTACAAAAAAATTTGAACCCCAAAATAATAAAAGTTGCAAGGATTAGACCTGCCATTCGGTATCCATCAAGCATTAACACCTTAAGTAATTTATTAGTTCATATATCCAATAGTCAAGCTCAACCTATCCTATCATGGGTAATTGATAATCAACAACTATGTTTTCGTCTTTTAAAGTGTTAATATCTCACCAGGCTCAAAGCCATTCAACACCTACAATCTAATATATAAAATTACAAATCTTAATTCCAGTTGATAACTAACTTGAATCTATTATTAGTTCGTCCTTAACCATAGGCTTATAAATATTTCTTATTCCTCTAAATGCACAAGGCTAGGCTTAAGCCATCACTTAAGTTGGTAAAATTACAAAAACTAGTTAAAGGGGTGGATGAATGATCGTGTTAGGTCTGTCACTGGTCGACCAACCCTAGTTAAATACTGGACTTGGTCTAAGTCATCAACTCCTCTTCTAAAAGCTATAAAAATTCTTTCTTTTTTAAGCTTCTTTCAGGGTTTCTATTTAATCCAAATTTAGAGGATTATGTTTCCCAAACACTTGCATTAAAAGTCCACTTTTTATGTAAAAACAATCATTTAATTAAAAGCTTTATTTGGAAACAAGATTCAATATTCAATATAATCAAATAATAATTAGATTAGCTTCAAAAGGAAATATTAAGTTTTTTTCAAATGTCTTAGCTAAAATCTCCTTAGAATGGAATACCTGAGAAAGAGATTGATAAATTCTATTTGAGGGCTCCTTGAATTTTGCCTAAGGTTGAGTTTTGGTTGGCTTTGTAAAAAGGGAAAATGAAAAAAGAAAAAAGAAAGATAAAAAATCGATGAGAATCAATAACAACTTACACTAGTATATTATGGACTTATTGAATGGTTTTCTTTTTCCTTTTTCCTTTTCCTAAAAAGGGCCTAATATCACCTTAATAAGCTGTAACGCCCTAAAATAAGGCATTACAACCTGCCACGTATTCCTCCTATATAGGATACGCAAAGGCTCTGTTGTCTATAATAAAACAATCATCACCTATGAATACTCATAGGGTATCTCATAGGATATGAAACCTGTTAAACTAAAAATACTCATACCCCATAAAACATAAACTCCTTTTGTTCAGACATAAAATCCAAGTTGACTTCATAGTCAACAAATTCAACAGTGACTTAAAACTGTTTACATAAAAATCCTTTCATGTAAAACCAATAAAACATCCAATTTCAATTCCAAATGATCAAAACACATCTTTTCTTCAAAATTTGATATATAAAGCCTAACTCTCGACTGAGTAGTCAGGTCCACTATTGGCATCCCCGCTATCAAAGAATAAGTCATATCCGGAAAGATCATACACTATATCTTCTTACTATTCCTGAAATTTAAAAGAATGAGCGGCGACACCCAGTACGATAACTCCAATCAAAAAAAATGCATATGCACACAATAGACAGGTAATTCACGCAACTTAAACTAATGCAAACAGTCATGTTATTATCTTTCTTAAGCCAACAAAACAACACAGTCCAGTATTAGGTATACTTTAATCTTGAACTCGGAAGTTATCAGACCCATTGAAAATCATACAACTCTTTGAAAATAATAATCATATAGATATATGGATGAGTGGGTACTCCCCAAAATCTCGAATCAAAACACCTAATTCTACCGGAATCATATCAAGGCACGAGTCCATTAGGGACAACCTCACACCAAGATCATCAGGGTGCTCACCAGTATCATTGTCTGCCAGGTCTTATGGTCAAAGCCAAGCACACCAAAACATACAATTATTAAACCGAATAAAGATTAAGTTTATTAAGGAATTTTGTTCCTACAAGCATTCAATCAATACTAAAACTTACAGGCAAAAACAACAAGCAAGGATTGGTCGTACCTTTTTAGTTTCAGGAAAATCCAATATGTATCTCTAAAAATCCTTTATCGACAACACTCAACCACAACCAAATATCCGAATCTCTACAACACTTCAATTGATAATGACAATACAACAATAACCTAAATCTCAAATTCCTGTCAGCAACATATATATATAACAAATAAGAACACGATATAAAATTTCCAATGTACTATAACTCCCGAAATCCTAAACTAAACAAAGAAAATCACCATGTTGCATCGTCTAACGGGATCAATTTCCACATTATCTATAGACTCGATAATCCTTCAAAAACCCTAATATTAATAACAACAAGAACAATCACATTCATATATAGATGAACCTTGATAAAATCTTTACGTTTAAAAGAGACTTAACTTGCTTGGATCAACCAACCGAATCCTTTCTCAAAATTTCGGCTCCACACAAAGCTAGGGTTTTTCCAAAAACCTTCATGAAAATCCATAAAACCTAAGAAAGGCTTATACAATTTCATATTTAATCCATGAGAGAAGGTTAAAATCACTTACTTTGGATCAAAACACCCTTCGGATGATTCTCCAAGCCTAGATCTCCAAGAATACTCCAAAACTCTTATACGAAGGAGAAAATGATAAAAGAAAAATTAGTCGAAACTGTCTTTTGCGTCTCGTATTTATATAAATTTGGTGGCCGACGGCTTACGTGTAGATCTTGCCGTGTACACCCTACGCTGGCAAAGTTTACACGAGCGCTGGCAATGTTCATCGGGGCTTTGAATTCCCAAAACTTCTGTCCTACCACATACGTCGACAAATCCATGCCTACGCCAACGGGCGTTCCCAGCAGCATTGAGAGAAACCCTAGTATACACGGCGGCTTTCACCCAGCGTTAATAAAAAACACTACTGTTCCCTTCCTACGTCGTCTCTAAGCCGAGGCTTAGATTCTCCAGGAGGCAGCGTACAATTCTGTCAAAAATTACAGAAATCCGAACTTCAGCATTTGTTCTACAACCAAACTTAAACCTTTACAATTTACATGTTTTGACCTTAAACTCATCTTATATCATCTCGTGATTCATAATTCATTATATTTTCATCTTTATTTATGTATATTACATAAGCCAAACAACTAAAGGTTTGTGGTATCGTTAATCTTTACTGCTTACTCTCATGAAGCCACTAATGACTAAGTATCAAGTAGCCATGCCAAAACATCTCTTAATGCACCACTAATAATGTATTCTTGATTGCAACCATTGGACTTGTGCGGGTGATTTTTCACATATCAACAATGTTTAAAATAAATAATTGTAAATAAGACTTAATTACAAAGCACTCCCTATAAATCTTGGATATCATGAAGACATCCCTAAAATATAAAATTCTAATACTTACACCTCTTGATAAATTATGGAGATACCCTTTGTATACTTTAAATATTACAAAGACACCCTGAATGTAAGTGTCATCTATTTTGTTTAGTTGGCATATAACTAGAGAAAAATAAGATAAGTATTAAATATGGCATCTAAACTTTATGAAAATTTAATTTAGTACCTAAACTTTGAAGTAGTTAATTTAATATCTATTTAATTTTTTTGTTATTTTTTACTATCTCCTTAACACCTTTTGTTATATTTACAGGCATAGAAAAGATAACATATTATTGAATTTTCATAAGTGTTACTAACATCGTCTAGCACCAGTACTTCTTTCATGTTAGAAACCAAAGTAAACAATGTTAATGAATAACAAAATAGCCATAAAAACTCTAATTAGGTACTAATGACTATTTCTAAGTTGGTTCAAATTGAATTTTTATACAAAGTTCATATACCAAATTTGACATTTTTCCACAAAAATATTATCAATTCATTCATTTAACTAATGTGGATTTCTTGGATTATTTTTTTTTTAAGAAAATGACCAATGATAAACAATTTGGAGTTGTTGCGTGAATCCAATAAAAAGCAATTGGAAAAAATATAAAGAAAAAATCTCAAAATATAAATTTAAAACGTTGTCATTTCTATCGATAATCCTAAATTGGTGAGTTGATATTCTTCATATCTAGTCATCTATCAATAAGCAAAAAATAATGGAGTACACGTTTTTGTTCAGGCATGTAAGTATTACGTTTCACAAATTTGCAGCATCTTTGTAATATCTAAATTTTACTAAGGGTATCTTTGAAATTTACCTTTTAATTTTTTTTTTTTTTTGGTTGTTGGCTTAGTGCTTGAGTTGTTTGTTCTTTCATTTTATGAGACTAATGCAATGAGTTAAATTTTGAAAGAAAGAGACCTGTGAGTAATAAAAACAAATAAAATCTAAGTTTTGGGTATGAGTGTTAATTTTTTTCTTTTTTTAATTTGAGGTGTCTTTATGAAACCTAAATTTATGGAGGGTATCCATCACTTATCAAAGGGTATAAGCATTGAAATTCTCATACATGGTGTGTCTTTATAATTTGTTAAGTATTGGACTTTTTACATTCAAGATGCCTCGTAATATACTGTTATTATTACGACAACAAATGCTAATGGTTTTTTTTTTTATTTTTAAATTTATTTTATTATAATTTTACAAGATAGGTTATTGTTTCTTTTCCTTTCAAAATTTAATAAATTTGAGACGGTATTCGAGAAACCCTGATTTAATGAAAATCAAAACTCTTATGCCCCTTGACTAATTACAGGGACACCTCAAATATGAGAAAATCAATACCTATAACTCTTAATAAATTACACATGCAACATTTGTAGATTTTAGATTTTATAAAGACACCCCAAGTTAAAGGGAAAAAAAGTAACACTTATATATTGATAGAAATGTAGATTGTATTATATTTACTAAGAAAACTTTTTATTTGAAAATTTGACTCGTTGCATTGATGTAATTAAATATAACGAAAAATACTCAAACATTAAGAGAAAAAATTGTGGGTAAATTACGAAAAGAGCCTCAGTAGACTTTAGTATTATAAAGATATCACAAATTTGTAAAAGCTCACTATTTCCATACATGACAAAAGCAAGCATTCCTTTATTTTTTTCTACATTTTTTCTTAATTGGTAGATCACTAAACATAAAGAATGCCAACTTATCAATTTAGTTTGATCTAGGAAAAATTGTTTTGAATTTAATATTTTGGGATTTTCTTTTTCAATTCTTATTTATTGGAGTAATACAACAAGATAAAATTTTTATCATAAGTCACTTCTTAAAAAAGAAAAAGAAAAAGAAAAAGAAAATTAATCTAAGAAGTCACATTGTTAAATATAGGTTGACATTATTTTTATCAAATCATATACCAACAAACAAAAGCAATGGCACTTATATTTCTATCAAGAGTATAAGCGTAAAATTTTTATAATGATGGTATCTTTGTAATACCTAAAGTTTACAAGGGTATCTCTATAATTCATGATGGGATGTAAATTGTTGGTTTTATATTTCTATAATATTTTATTTTTTTAATTTTAGGGTATTTTTGTGATATTAAAAATAATTGGGAGTGTCTTTATAAATGTCCCTAGAAGAAATCTAAAGTGTAAGTCAATGGTTTGTTAGATTTAGATTTCATTACCCAAGCTAAAGAACATGAATTTCATTGTAACGAGACCCGAATGGAATAGGATGGGTAAGTTTGTAATTCGTCCTCTTTTTATTCTTTTCTTCTAGTCTTTGTTATCGAAGATTGACGAGTCTTACACCTTAGGATGTATTTACAATAGTAAATGCTTGATTGATACATGATCCACTACCTAATATGTCTTCCTCAATCCAGTGGAAACCAGATCAATGATTTGTTATTTGTTGAATTATATCTTGGGTCAAAAATGTGAATGCATTGGAAAAGAATATTTGTTTTTTTTTTGACATGGACGAAGAGTGTCTTTCGCAATTACGGAATATGGCAATATGGTTTTAATGGGAGGCGGAAATGGGATGCTTGTACAAGCAGGTAGCAAGAAAAGAATACCATTTATATGCCCGTACGAGGAACCTTTTTAATTGAATTGGTTTTCTAATTTTCCTAATCTTTCTTATGAAATTTTAGTTTTACTATATCTTTTCACTTTTAGGTTCACAAGTCCCCCCTTTATCGGTTCTGTAATGTCTTAAGAGTTCCAGTGCTCCATCATTCTTGGCGTTGACATTTCATTAGCCGCAAGTGCGATTTAGCACTAATCTGAAAAGGAATTATAGTGATAATGCGAGGGAGTGACCTTGAATGCATAAGTCAAATGAGAAAATATATAACGAATAATTATTGTATGCCATAATTAGGAATTTGTCATTGTAGACATCCCATTTTACCTAAAAATCAAGTATTATATTAAATTTGAATTCACACACATTTTAATATAGTAAGACCTAAGAATTATTCATAATGGGTCAATTTATTTATATGGGTTCAGGTTCTAACAATTGAAGATATATTTTGTGCAAACACAAATCAAAAGAATGGGCCAATGATCCAATGGTAAGAATTAGAGTTAGGTAAATGGGTTTTGGTCTATGAGGGACTTGTTTAACTAATTTTAAAAACGGTTAGGGTTAATCTTTTTTAGCCATTTAAAAATTATCCGATCCCTTTAAACCACAAGCCAAAGTGGGCTAGCCCGGGGTTCAGTGAGTTGGCTCACAGCCTATTTTTATAATAATAATAATAATAATAATATAATAATATTAATAATATGTAGCATTATTCTTGAAATTTTATACTTGAGATTAAACTTATATGTTAATTATAACAAAGAATAACAAATTAAATGCACATGTATAAACATTTTTTTTTAAAGTATATTATTTTGTTGTTTTTTAAATGAAATATAATATCTAATAAGTTATTTTAGAAAAAATTATTTTTATTCGAAAAAATAATAATAATCATTAATATACATATACAACCCTATAAAAAAATAATTTTTTATTTTATATATTTATATATAACATATCTTATTTAATTAGTATAAATAAGTTAAATAGCTCACTTAACCCATTTAACCCACAAAATATACAAGTGGATTAAAATGGTCAAAAAGTAGACCAATCTGTTTAACTCGCAGGTTAAAGTGGGTTGGGTTAAGATCAAGAAATTTTGGCCAGCAATTTTTCAACTCATTTAACCCACAGGCAAAAGTGGGTTAGGTCGATTTAGCTCGTTTAATTGACTTAGAACTGTACAAAATGGCCAAGGCCCATGGACTGGCCCATTTACTCATAAAAAGGGGTTATGGGCCAATATTTTTAACCCGTTTAAAAGTGGGCCAAAAAAGATCGACCCATTTAACACGAGAGCCAAAGAAGGCTGGCCTGTGAAGGACTGAGCTAGCCTGCTAACTAAATAAAAAAATAATAAAACTTAAAAGTGCTAGAAAAAACTCAAAACAAAAACAAAAACAAAAATAACAAATTAAATCCAAAAAAAATATAAATACAAATTTGTTATTTCTTTTCACGGTAACACTACACAACTAACATAAAGCAATAGAAGAGAGGACATAGACAGACATACACACCCTCCACCGAAACCTTATATCTTTAACCTACTGTCTACCACCACAGTTTGATTTACTATAGTGTTGCAGCTACCGTCCAAGCTTTATTACTAACCATCGGAGTAAAGGTGTTTGCTATGGAGTTAAGTTGTGAAAGTCGAGTCGAGTCCAAAAAATGTCAATTTTCTCTGTGTAGAATTAGAAATAAATGGCGCAACAAAAAAAAAAAAAAAGAAACGGAGAAGAACCGACCTTGTGCAAGTCACCGACATGTCCAAAAATTTTCGAAGCTCATAATTGCATAATACATATATTACATTTTGTAGTTAAAAAAAAAAAAAATCGAACTATAAACCAACCTAATTGGAACCGATATGATTTCATTCAAAAAAAAAAATTAAACCATACCAAAATTGCAATTAATCTGAAGGAAGAAACTAAATGGAATAAAAAAAATTGAGTCATATTATGTTAATATATATATATATTCTTCTATAAAATAATATGTAAAATTATTTTTAATATAGTACATAAATGTGATGACTAACAATAATAAGTGGGTCGACCCATTTAAACAATAGGCCAAAGAGGGTCAAGCTAGTGCCAAGAAATTTTAACCCGTTTATTAAATGGGTTAAGATTTCTTGGTCCGTTTAGCCCATAGGCTAAATCAGGCCGGGCTGATCCATTTAACCTATTTATCGAGCCCTAAACCCACTTGCCACCTCTAGGTAAAATATACACCAATACATAAGAGGTCTTGGGTTTGAAGCCAATGGGAGGCATAGAAGCCTTTTATTTTTTCAACATGTAGGTGACATGCAGTAGCATACCATTGGCCCATGTCCACTAATATCAGCATGACATCATCATCACCTTCCTCATGACAAGAGGAACATGCGTGTATTCATGACCAACGAAGTTACTTTGAAGCCATTTTTGCTATTTTGGTTTTGCAATTTCATCAAATTAATGGGGAAATTGCAAAATAAGCTTGGAATACTTTAATTTGGTACCAAATTTGTAAGATATCTTAGGGTTTTTTTTAGATCAAATCAACGTGGGAAAATTAGGGAAAAGCAATATTGTATTTTCCAAAAATATCAAGATTTGATTACGAATTTGTTTTTGTGTAACTCGATATTTTTAAGAATGACAATGTCAAGTATAATTAGAAATTAACACCCATTTTTTATATGAATTTCAAATTCGTACATGAACAAACCCAAAAATATCAAGATTTGGATTCTTAACTTCTTATGATTTAACACTTTCCAAACTTAAAGCAAGACCCTACTTGTATAAATAGCACTCCCCCATACTTGTTTAGGCACAAAATTCCATTCGAAGATTACTCAAAACTTAAAATTTTATTCTTAGTTCCAACATAGGGGCTCGAAGTTTCCCTTTGAAATTCTTTGTCTTGCAAGCAAATTCAAGGGATTTGATCACTGTAGCAAGCTTGAGGAGGTCGACGGCTTTTGATTGGTTGTAAAAGTCCTCTCCAAGAATTGTCGGAACGCAGCGAGATAACATTGTTTCCGTTGACCATCGTCGAGGGCTCAAAACCACCACTTGCAGACGGATTTCATTGAAGACAACCCCACCGGACCATTCGCTGCTCCAAGACGGACCGGTCCGACACTCTCTTTGCCGCCAAGTAGCCGACGTTTGCCTCCGCCAGCCAATCGGGTCATGTGACCTGATCCTGACCCAACCTGTACGTTCCACATCCAGGTAAGTCTGCATTTTATTTTATTTTTCATAATGATAATTATAAAAAATAAATAATAAAAAATAAAGAAAAAAATTATATTAACAAAATAATAAATGCATATATATGTGTGCGCATTTGTGCTACTTGCTTATGGCATGTCTTAAAAGCATAAAAAGTGATTATGAGTTAAATTGTAATAATAAATGAAGTTAATAATGTAACATATAACGCATTAATAACAGAAATAAATAAATAAAAATGTTCAATCATTCAATTATATAATAATAGTCATAGTAATAGAAAAATATTTTGGACAAAAATAATAATAACAAAATAAATATAAAATAATAGTAAAGTAAAATATTAAATATATGATGGATAATAATAATGGTATCGTTTATAAAATGTGGCATATGTATATTATTAATATTTAAAATAAATACATGCTTTTGATATGGTTCATGGTATGATATATGAGATATACTATAGAAAATAATTTTTTTGTCACCTAGAAAATTCATCTTCCTAAAAATAAAAGTTAAATCGACAGTCTTTAAGATTGATGTTCCTAAGTTAGTTTTTCTTGCTAAACTTGGTAAAAATTAATAAACTTAAAATGAATAAGTTCTAATTAAATTAACTAACACATTAATGTTTTTATTCAAAAGAATCATGTGATGTTTGATCCGATTAATGGTATGTAGAGACGTATGAGCGACTTAAAAACTATATAAAAAATCTTTTTCTTTCGTAAATATATTTTAATTGCAATTATTCATGAATTCTATTGATTTGTAATATAAATGTGATTAACAGTTTACATGTAAGTTTTATCTTGTAAATATTCCTTCAATTGAGAATTATTTATAAAGTTATCACTTTGTAAATATTTCTTATTTTAATAAACTTTAGACCATTAAAGGAATGATAATTTGATTAAAGAATTCAAGTATGGTAACCATATAGTTTTAATAAGATTGTCTCCAAACCCATAAAACTCTAATTTATAGAAATTGATTCAAAACTATATTTTTACAAACTGTGACTAAGTTAGGATTAATGGACTTACAAATTCTTCTTAACTCTGGTTGAGTGGCTACTCCTTAAAATTTTTAAATATATATATATATATTTATTTTAATTCATAGTCAAACGTTCAAATCAAATGGGTTAGATTTGAAACGAATCGAATTAAAAGCAATTAAATTAGAATTGAAAAATTCAGGCTCAACAGTCCTTAGCTAATTTCTTAGAGATGGTATTTTAGTGGTAGAATTTGGTGGGTATTTCTCATTTTATCTTTAATATAGAGATTATTAATATATGCTATTTATCATTAAATTAAAAATTATGTTAATCATATTTAAATTACTTTGAGAAGCAAAACGTACAAATTTGTACAATATCTTATTAATCATGCAAAGTATACACTTACAAGTCGATGGCTTAAGGGTGATTCTGTATGTTTTATATAAAGAAATGGTTGTTCTTTATTTTCTAGAAGTAACAAATATAACAAAGAGCTTAAGTGAATTATATATTTTATATTCTTGTATAAGCTTACATATGCATCATAACAACTTTGCACATATTAGTGTCCTAATTCTGCTAGTAAATTTTTTGAAGGATTGGGTCTTAAAAGTGTATCTGGGCTTGAAAACTAGCAAAAGGTTAGTAGGTGCGATGGATTATCAAACACGACCATTTTGAGTCTAAGTTTGTATGCTATGAGATTAATCTAACATTGTGGTAGCAAATAGGGGTGAGAAAGGAAACTTTTTACGAAAGTGAATCACCATTAAAAGAAAACATATTTCAATAAATTTGGAAGGTGTATTTTAATATTTTAGAAAAGTAATCCCCATTAAGGTGATATCTGAGATTTTCTCATGACAAGTTGGATACATCTAGTTACTTGTCGATGACTTGACAAATGTTCATTTCACTAGTGAGGTCAAAATTATTTTTAGAATACTCAAGATGTCAACTTGATAGAGTGCAAGTAGTGACTAAGTTGTAATCGTAGGATAGCCCACTTTAACTCTATGAATTATCTTAAGACCATCACAATAGGTCAGGTTAAACCCAAAGAGCTTAATGTGAAACCTAGAAAAGTTATGCTAAAAAAGAATATTTAACCATAGTCTACTAAGCCAAACACCCTCCTTATAGGTCGTGGGTCTATGTAAGGCTTCATAAGTACATGGACCGAGAAGCTCTACAAAGGTCTCTAGCCCACAACGACGTTGACTAAGTGAAGACCTTCGAAACAAAGCCCTATAAGGGCCTTGGTTTGGTGAAGACCTCTGCTTTTGGCTCAACATTACTCCTAAGGGCGCTGGCCATCAAGGAGGGAAGAGAGATGAGATTTATTTTTTTTGTATTTTTGTTAATTAAGTATAATAATTTATAGTAGATGTGATATAAAGTTATGGAAAAGATAAAAAATAAAGAAAATAGGTATGTAGAGTGTAAAAGTAGGTGTTAGAAAAAGTAGAGATAAATGAATAGTATAGAATAATAATGTAAAGTGTAATGTAAAGTAGATGTGACTAATAAAGTACCGTAGTTACAAAATACACGTATAAATGCGATATCTGATATTTTTAGTTTCCAAAAAATTATAAAACTGATATTTTTGAAAACCTTATATTTTTACGAGTCTAATGGTATATCTGAAATATTTTTATTATTTCGAGCCCCGGGACACGTTTTTCGAAATTATATCCGATCAGGTTCAAAATGAATTACGGTATGACTAATCTTGTAAACCCCTAAAAATTTCATAAGTCTTAGAAAATAATCCTAAGAGTCAAACACCGGAATCGAAACCCTAAAAATCAAAACAAGTTAAAACTTAATTCTAAATAAGATCAAAAACGAGAATTCTTAGTCTTGAGAAATGAGAACCTTCAAAACAAAATATAAAATCTAACTATCGGTTGAATCAACATCCGTACACCAATCAAATTATCTACCCGATTCCTAAAACGCAAATGAAGACAATATATCTAAATGATGCTCAACAACGAAATGCTAAAACCCTCAGTGAATTTTAAAAACAGAAATTTCAATTTTCACCAAAAGTTAAACTGAGTCAACTCATAACCCTTAACTTGATTAAATGATCCCAAGAACTGAAAACTATTAAATAATCACAAATAAAATGAAAAAACCATAGATATCGAACTAAAAATATAATACGGTAAAAACTCCAAAATTATGCCTTGCGAATAACTCAACAAAACTGGAACCTTAAAAGTTAGCAAAACATACAAACAAACCTAGTGTTTAAGATTCGGCAATCCCGCGCTCTTAAACCCTAAACAACGAATTGAAAATAATTGTTGATAATAGTTCGTAATAATATAGGAAAGCTTAAAAATATCAGATTCTCAAATTTCTAGTGTCCTTTGGATCCGAACAGGATTAGTTTTCAAAAACCGTGCCTCGGTACACCGCATGGCAAAAACATTCCGTAAATCCCAATAGACAAGTAAAAATATAAGGTTTTCAAAAATATCAGTTTTAGAATTTTTTGGTAATTAAAAATTACAGATATCACGTTTATATGCATATTTTTATTACTACCGGTATTTTAATTGTCTAGTTTACTATTCATAGTACTTTTTCTACTATTCGTTACTATTCCTCTATCTCTGCTTTTTCTTACTACTTATTCTTGCACCTACATACATATTTCTTACAATTTTCTTTTCCCATAAAAATTCTACACCACATATTACTAAACTTCTCTTACACTTTTCTTCTAAAATTAATTTTTAATCAAATTTCTCTTTCTCTCCCCTTCATTGCCGTCCACTCCCTCTCTCTCTTCATCTTCATTTATTTTCTTTTTCAATTAATTTAATTACATCTAATTTTCATTCCAAAATTCTATAAATACCCCATTCCTCTTTCATTTTTTCACACAATTCATTTTACTACCAAAACTCTCTCACATTCTCTACACAAACACTCTCCATAAACTTTTCCTCTACCAAAACTCTCTTTCACTAAATACTCACAAAATTTCTCTCTATACAATACAACTACCATTTCTCAATAACCACATAACCATACATTCACTACTATCTTTATACCATATAAATACTTTAGGTAAAAATTTCTTCCAACCATTTAGTTATCCATGTCATGTAACTTAACATGACTATGGTGTTGTTTTGAAACTCATATGAGTAGTAAAAGCAACAACATGTTCATGTTTATTCTTGCACATCAACTTCCTATTTTATTATGTTGATTTTATTATTCATATCTAACTATATTTATGTATTTATATATAATTTAGAGCATATAAGTTCACTTGTTATTTATTTAATTTCATGCTTTACAATTTATTTATTTATTTCATGCTATTATTTAGACTAGTCTTTCTAGTCTTAGACTTGTCCATATCAAGTCAAAAAAACCTTTTATTTATTTTCTTTATTCTTTTGGGACTAATCTATTTTAGTCCTAGGATACCTTAATGAAGTTAAGGCTACCAATACTTGATCGGGATACCTTAATGAAGCTAAGGTTCCCAATACTTGATATTTTATTATCTTGCTTATTATTATTTGTTTGTAGTATTTTCTTATGTTCTTATTATTTTACATGCTCATAATAGTTGCATCTACATAATGATATTGTCTCAACTAATTTAAAAAGTAGAATTTTACTTTATTAAAGGAACTTGAAACTAAATTTTCTATTATATGACTTGTCACAAATTAATGAAGTTATTATCAATAACATAGAAATAGAGTAATACAAGTTTTCTCAAGTTTTTCTCAAATAATAAAGATAACTTTACCAAAGAAACATAAGAAATGAATACTTTCTTTATACATTTTGGAAACCTAAGTTTTAGTAAAATAATTTGTTAATATTCAAAGTTTTCACAAAAAGCTTAAGAATAAACTCTTTTTAAATCCATAACAAAATTATGAAACAAACTAGTCTTCAAAGTTAAGATGCATTCAACCCATAAAGTTATAACCCACTTAGAAAAATAATGATTTTCAAGTTTCTAAAGAAGAAACTTATTTTCAAAGAATATAAATAAGATAAGATTAAAAACAAATGATTTTATCAATAAAGAGGATTCTTTTTAAAGGAAATAAAAGAACAAGTTTTTTTAGAAAACAAAAACTTATATTTTAGATAATAAATATAAGAAGACAAGACTCATTTTCTAAAACCATCCTAAAGATATAAAAAGATTTTCAACAACTTAATATACTTTTGATAACTTTGATCTTTTATCACTAGAAGTAAAATTTATGAAAGACTAAGGAAAATCTACTTGTTTTGGAAAAATGAATGAACAAAATAAAATAAGAATATACTCATTTATAATAACTTATGAAAATATAAAGTTTCTTCAAAATACTTGAAAGGAAATTTATCAAGTTAAGTTTCAACACTTTTAAAAAGAATTATTTCGTGAAATAAATTGTTGAGACACTACCATTAGAAATTTTTGCATATAAAGTGAGCTTATCTATATACTTAAAGGATTTATCAAATATATATATATATATATATTGTTACTAAAGGATTTTTGAATGAAGTTGAGTTAGGAAATGGTTTTTGCAAAATCTAGAAATTTTCGTTTTAAATCTGTACCCAATGTTTTTCGAAACCCAAATAACCTTATATGATAAATATAACCTCAGAAATGGATAGATCTTTTCGAATAGGTAGAAAACGGTATATTATATGCGAAATTTCAAGTTAAAATGAGCAAGTTATGACCATTTTAAATTAAAATTTCATTCTATACGAATTTGACGAATATAGTGAAATAGAATTAGAAATTTTAAGTAGAATTTCTACGAACTACTCATCCCAGATATTTCTTTTGTCTAGGTGACGAAGAATACGAGAATACCCTACCCGAGTATTACTACGACTAAGAAGATCGCGAAATGGATGAGTGAATTATTCCTCTTAATTTTGTTACCTTGCTTGTGCTTATAAAGTAGAAGCACTAGTATAGTAAGAAAAGATAAAAATGGATATATATTTGGGGAATTCGGGGTTATGTATATATATGTGATTCTATATTTATGCGTGAAATGAGAATTAAGAATATCGCAACATCAAACTGCCTGTTTAAGTATTTTTGTTTACCTACTTGTATGACTATTTATTATTTGCTAAATTGATTGATCGCCCCTTAATAAACCTTAATAAGGTTTGACTTAAGAAAAATAAAACGCTCACGCATAGCATCCATCGAGTCACATTTCTTTCGGAAGGCTGCTACTCCTACGCGTAGAGTTGGATTGGCTATTGTCGTGCTGTGATACAGGCCATGTTCCTTCATAGAGAATCCAAATCACCCGTGGAATGCGACTCTAGGTTCGGAGCCGAGCCAACCGAACGCTTTGGGTGGGGACCTGGGGAATAGCAATAGAAGATCGAGGATCTTCATCACCAATTCCCTAACCTTTGATATGGAGGGGTAAATCTGTTGTATATATGGTTTCCGGATAACTGTATAATCACGTGATTGTTGCATTGTACGCATAGCATATGTGTGAAAATTTAAATGAACTTGTTTAAAAACATAGTGTGAATGAAAAGGATTATCTCACTAAGCTAGTTGTAACTTATACCCCTATAGATTTTGTTGAAATAGGTATACTCGTGGCTTAAATTGAGGATCATGACATTAAGAAAGTCATGGAAGGATGTTAAGCTTCTATGAAGGAAATGGAAACATAAGATGAAATAATTTTGTAAGGTTCTTTTTATGTAATGAATTATATGTTAGTATTTTGGAAATTCTATGATGTATATTTATTTGAAGATAATAGAGGGACATGCCACTAAGAATTGTAATTTAATATGTTTATGTTTTATGATAAGTATTCTCTTTGCTTTGTTACTTATTTATTATCAATATAAATTGCGTTACTTCAATGCGTTTCCTTGGTTGTGATGTACGCCTTGTACATCATATGGAAGCCTTTGCGTGATTGAGGTAGTCATTCCTAGGCTTTAATATTGTGTACGATAGATTGCCACGTTTAGGGTACCCCTCGGGGCATGACAAATCTAATATTTTTAAGCTCTCTTATGTTATTACGAACTATTATACATACTAATATCTTACTTACTTACTTAGTGTTATGAACATAGAATTATCGAACTTAAACTTGTTACATCTAACTAGGGTTTTGTTGACTTTAAGGTTTCCAGTTAACCTTCTAATTAGGATTTAAGCTTATCTGATCGTAAAAATTTTGGGGTTTACAACCTACCCCCCTTAAAGAAAGTTTTATCCACAAAACATGGGAAAAACATACTTGAAGCTTCAAACAGACTTTGATATTTGCGTCGTATATCATCCTCAGCCTCCCAAGTTGCCTCTTTATGGGTGTGATTCCTTCAAAGGACTTTGACATATTTGATTTCCTTATTATGTAGCTTTTGGGCTTTTCAATCCAAAACTTATACCAGGTGTTCCTTATAAGTGAAATTTTCCTTTAGTAATACTGGCTCCAACTCCACTACTTGGTTTGGATCAGCTACATGCTTGCATAAGACAGATACATGAAACATGTTGTGTATTTTTCGATAAGTTTGGCGGCAAGGTTAGGCGATAGGCTAAATCTCTAACTCGTTCAAGCACTTCAAAAGGTCTAATGTATCGTGGGCTCAACTTTCCTTGTGAGTGTACTCGGTGTATACTTTTAATTAGATTTATCTTTAAATATAAATGGTCTCCCACCTGAAATTCCAAAACTCATCTTTTCTGATATGCCTAGTTCTTTTGTTTATCTTGAGCCTCTTTCATCCTTTGTCAAATTATTCTTACTTTGTCCGCTACATCTTGCACTAAATTCGGGCCAGTAGTGAACTTTTCCACATCATCCTAAAACAAAGGTGACCTACAGCATCGTCCATACAAAGCTTCATATGGCGGCATTTGTATGGTAGAGTGGTAGCTGTTGTTGTAGGCGAACTCTATGAGCGGTAAATGAGCATGCCAACCCCTTTTGAATTCCATAACACAAGCACGCAACATGTCCTCTAAGATTTGGATTTTCCTTTCCGATTGTTCATCGGTTTGGGGGTGATAAGCCGTGTTGAAATATAACTTTGTTCCCATACACTTTTGTAAACTTATCAAAAACTTAGATACAAATCGAGGATCTCAATCCGATACAATCTCAGTAGGTACTCCATGTAAATGTACTATCTCCTTTATCTATAGCTCGGCTAGCTTGTTCATTGAGAACATCATGTTGGTCGGTATGAAGTAAGCCGATTAGTCAAACGATCTACCACAACCCATATGGCGTCATATCTTACCGATGTTCTTGGAAATCTGCATACAAAATCCATTGAGATTTGATCCCACTTTCACTTAGGTATTAATAAAGGTTTCAACAATCCTCCTAGCCTTTGGTGTTCCAACTTCACCTGCTAAAAATCGGGTACTTCATCACATAAGCTACATCTTGCTTCATCCCATTCCCCCAATAATGATTCTTAAGGTCTTGGTACATTTGGTCCTTCCTAGATGTACTGTATATCCTGAGTTATGGGCCTCGCCTATGATTTCTTTCCTCATTTCCTCATCTTTTAGTACACAAAGTCGTCCTTTTACTCTCACGACATCGTCATCATCTACATCAAAATTAGTATAGTTTCCCTCTTGTACTTCCTTCTTTGTCCTTTGTATCTTCTTATCATAGCGTTGAGCTTCTTTGATTCTTTCGACCAAAGTTGGCTCCAACACTATATTAGCTATCTCCACTTCTACGCTTTGTCCCGTAAATTCAATGCTCAACTTTTCTAATTCTCTTATCAGCTCCTTTTGATTTGTAAGCAAAGCAACAATTTCTCCATGGCTCTTATGGGTTAACGTATCTGCAATGGCATTTACTCTTTTAAGACAATAATTGATTCCTAGATAATAGTCCTTGATTAACTCTAGCCATCTCCTTTGCCTCATGCTCAGTTCCTTTTAGGTGAACAAATACTTAAGACTTTTGTGATCTGTATAAATCCCATACCTTTGTCCATAGAGGTAGTGTCTCCATAGCTTAAAAGCAAACACGACGGCGGCTAACTCCAGGTCGTGTGTGAGGTAATTTTGTTCATGTGACCTTAGCTATCGTGAAGCATAGGCGATCACATTTCCTTCTTGCATTAGTACACATCCAAGACCATTTCTTGATGCGTCACTATATACCGTATAAGGCTTCTCTGGATCTGGCAATACTAAGATCGGGGTAGACACTAAGCATCGCTTTAACTCTTGGAAACTTTGCTCTCGTTTCTCATTCCATATGAACTTCTCATCCTTTTGGGTTAACTGAGTTAGTGGCCTAGCAATCTTTGAGAAGTCTTGTACAAATTTCCTATAATAGCCGGCCAATCCAAGAAGTTACCGTCTTGGGTTGTTTCCATTCCATTATTGCTTTGATCTTTTCGAGGTCTACCGAGATTCCACTTCCCGATATCACATGTCCTAAGAATGATATCTGATCTAACCAGAAGTCACACTTGGACAACTTGGCATATAACTTATGTTCTCTTAAAGTTTGTAATGCCATTCTTAGATGTTCCTCGTGTTATTCCTTTGTCTTAGAATAGACCAAGATATCGTCAATAAATAGAGGCTTATACACTCGGTTCATCAAGTCCATGAAAGAAGTTGGTGCATTGGTCAATCCAAAGGCCATTACTAGAAACTCATAGTGTTTATAACGAGTTTGAAAAGCATTCTTTTGAACATCTTCCGGTTTAATCCTCAATTGGTGATATCCAGACCTTAGATCGATGCAGGAGTATATGCTAGCTCCTTCTAGTTGGCTAAAGAGATCATCAATCCTGGAGAGTAGGTACTTATTCTTGATTGTAACCTTATTCAACTCCCGATAGTCAATACATAATCTCATGGATCGATCCTTTTTCTTCACAAATAGGACTGCTGTACCCTATGGTGACACACTTGGTCTTATAAAACCTTTATCCAAAAGCTCTTGTAGCTATTTCTTCAACTCCTTTAACTCCATTGGTGCCATATGATATGGTGCCTTAGAAATTGGTTCCGTATTGGCCATCAGCTCAATCTCAAAATCGATCTCCCTTCTTGGAGGTACTCCAGGCAACTCATCTGGAAAACATCTGAAAATTCATTGACAACCAAAATATTCTTTAAAATAGGCTTATGCTTTTCCTCTTCCTTGTCATCTACATAGCTATGCATTTCTTTTAGAATTTCCTCCATTAGTTCTAATGAATATAATTCCTCTTTCCTTGAGATCATGGATTCTCCAATGAATGTTATCTTCTTTCCTTCTTGTTCACAAATTCCATGCTCTTACTGTGACAATCTACTGTGGCTTTAACAAGAGATAAGCAACTCATGCCAAAGATTACATCGTATTTATTCATCTCCATCACTATAAAATCATAAGTGGATAGATGCCCTTGTATCTTCATTGGACAACCTTTCATCACTTCTTTGGTTACAACAACACTTCCCATAGGGTTTTTAATCTTAGAACTGGAGGTTGTTATGGTTATTGGCATTCCAACCTTCTTAGCTAGACTAGGAGTAACAAAAGAATGAGTTGCTCCAAAGTTTAAAAGAGCAAAAGCATTCTTACATCCTAATTGTACGCTTCCTACGTATTTAACATGGGAGTTACTACATCTACTCTCATATCTATTTATCCATACATCTCAAAACTTCTATACTGTAAGAATAAAAGAATAAACAATGGAAAGGTTCAAGGCTTACGGGTCAGCAAGTCATAGTTAGAGCTTTCTCCAAATTCCAAGGTAGCTAAATCTCCTTCTTCATCATCCATCTCCTCATTCATCCATTGTCCTTCCATGTTGTAGACTCTGAATCTTGAAGCAGTGGATCCTATCTTGCTTTCGCTTCCACTTCCATTCCCAGTCCTTATAGGAATAGCTATTTCGGAAGATCTCGTCAAAACATTCCTCCTCTGTGTACATTCGTTAACGAAATGCCTCACTTGCTTGCAAACATAGCTAGTATGGTTTGCCTTATTCAGACATTCTGGCATCTTATGATTAGTATCTCCACAGTAGAAACACTTTCCAAACAATTGTGGGCACTTCTTGGAATAGTGTGCTCCGTTGCACTTCCAGCAATTGACAGTCTTGGGTACTAGTTTCCTACTATTGACATTGCTCATATAGTTGTTGGAGAACTTGAACCTCTTTTGTGGGGGTGTGGAACTAGATTTACCATGAAACCTTCTCCCAAAGATTGGGGCTTTTCTTTCCTCTGTCCTTCTCTTCCTTTTCTTAGCTCCTTCCACAACTCGAACTCTTTCTACTAATTCTCAATAGTTCCTAATGTCAAATTCATCTAGCTTCACTCTTAGGTCTTCATCCAATCCAATCTACTCAGAAAGACTTGTCTTTTCAACTCCTCGCTGTACTTGTAGGAGTCAGGAGCATACTGCAGCAATTTACTAAAGTCGGTCTTACACTGCTCAATGGTCCTTCCTTTCTAAGCAATATGTAGGAAATCTACATTGTACTTCACTCGCAGGCTCCCTCGGAAATAATTTTCCAAGAACTCATATCAGAACATTTCCTAGGTGATTGGGATCATTAATTCCCTTCTCTTTGATTCCCACCATACTCTAGCATTTAAGCGAAGCATGTATGTCCCATAGCTGACTTGTAGATGATATGGGACCTCAAATGCATCAAAAGACCTCTCAATCTGAGCAAACCAGTCTTCAGCCTCATCTGGCTTACTGAAAGCTCCTTCAAAATGTATTTTATGTTTATCTTACTATTTTCCTTGGTGACTTTTCCATAAAAATGAATTTCTCTATTTCTCCTTTTTGAAACTTTTAACATTAGTTGTTACTTATTTTATGTATTTCCTTTAACTATTATTTTGAACTTTTTTAAATCTTAGTTTGAAAACTTATATTTCCTTTTTATATTATGTCTTTAAGGAATATCTTCCTTATTTTTAGAAAACAACTCTATTACTTCTAAAGTTATGGTTTTAGAAAAAGCCTTTCAAAATAATGATATTTCCAAAATCACTAAGAGTTCTTCCTAAAACTTTGAGAAAATAGATTCCTTTTATTAATTTGGAAATTCTAAATTTCTTTTAGAACTCTCTCCTTTGGTGAGAAAATTCTCTTTGGTAAAAATATAGTTTAACAAAAATCTCTTTGGTAAAAAGTATAGTTTAAACTTTGACGATTTAAGCAACAACCTTAATTTTGTGTAAATATTAGAAAAATAACAAACAAAATTATAACAACAAAATAATAAAAAAATAATATAAGTCAGGTATAGAGAGTCTTAGCTTTGAATCAAGGCTCTTGGACTAAGAAATGGACTAGTCCTTAAAAGAAAAGAAAATTGTTTTGACTTGATAAGGACAAATCTAAGACTAGAAAGACTAGTCTTAAAATAGCATGAAAGTAAATAAAAATTGCATTGCATGAAAATAAATAAATAACAAGTGAGCTTATATGCTCTAAAGAATATATATAGATACATAAATATATTTAATTAGATATAATAACCACAATAATATAAAATAGCAACATAAAAATATAGAAATAGAAATTCATGAACAAGAACAATACATGAACATAGTGTAGCTTCCATAAAAATAAGTTTAGAAAACTCACACTATAGTCATGTAATGTTACATGACATGGTATAAAGAAATATGGAAAGAAGTTTTTACCTAAAGAGAAGATGGAGTAGTATGTGTGAATGGTTTTTTGTGTGTGTAGAAGAAAGTTTGGGAGGGTTTTGAGATAAGAATTTTGGAGAGTTTTGATAGTGAGTTTGTGAGTAGTTGAAGTATAAAAGAAATGAAAAAGGATGAGTGTATTTATAGGAAAATGAGGAGTGAAATTATGTGATTAAAATAATTGAAAAAAAATTTGGGGGGGGGGAGGGTGTGGTGGCGCACTGGCCATCAAGGAGGGAAGAGAGAGGAGATTTATTTTTTTGTATTTTTGTTAATTAAGTATAATAATTTATAAGGTAGATGTGATATAAAGTTATGAAAAAGATAAAAAGTAAGAAAAAGGTATGTAGAGTGTAAGAGTAGGTATTAGAAAAAGTAGAGATAGATGAATAGTGTAGAATAGTAGTAATAGTGTAATGTAAAGTAGATGCGACTAATAAAGTATCATAGTAAGAAAATATGCGTAAATGTGTTACATGATGTTTTTATTTTCCAAAAAATTATAAAATGGAAATTTTTGAAAACCTTATATTTTTATGAGTCTAACAGTATATCCATAATATTTTTACTATTCCGAGCCTAAGGACATATTTTTCGAAACTGTATCCGATCGGGTTCAATATGAATTGCAATTTGACTAATCTTATATTTTTAAGCTCTTTATGTTATTATGAACTATTCTACACACTAATCTCTCACTTACTTACTTAAGGTTACGAACACGGGATTATCGGACCTTCTAATTAGGATTTAAGCTTATCCGATTGTAAAACTTTGAGGGTTTACAACTTCTACCTACTAATGTACATCGAATATAGATAAGGAAGATTTCTCTAGAGACTGCTAGAGTCTTCTAGCTCCTTCTGGAATCTTCTTAGTTCTTGTTCTAACATTTGATACGGACCTTGGGCAATGTTGGGCTTTAATGGACCTCGTGTACTCGGCCCATCTTCAAAGGTCCGTGACATTCTCTCCCGTTCAATCTAGGGACATCTTTGTCGCTCACTCTAGCTTAAGTATATGTGAGTCCTCTTCTTCCACATATGTCTGCTGGTTCTATCTTCATTTCTTTTGTAATGGATCTTTCCCACTATTACCTCGCCCCTTTGACTCAACTTATCAATCATAAGCTTTAATGACTCCTTTGATTCCTCTTTCTTTTTCATCTTGGATTCAGGCTTTTTTGAACTCTCACCTACCAAAGCTAGTTGATTTAGTCCCTTATCCATAATTTTAAGTTGCATCGCTGTAATGAGTTTCTTTGCTTGTCTTGTCTTCCTCATTAATGGAACGATGCACTGAAACCCTTGATTAATCAAACAAATGGAGTATGACTTTAGGATAATGATTGCATTAATCTTATCTAAGAAATCCATACCAATAACAAACTAAAAACCATCCATAGGTATAACTTCTATGTTTTCTTTTCCTCGCCAACTACCAGTGTTGAATTCCACATCCCTCACAAGTCTAGACGTTAGGATTTCCTTTGAGTTTACTGTCTTTAGTTGTGTCTTGCTCCTTTCAACCCTTAAAATTAATTTTTCCATAGAATCCTTTGATATGAACAAATGTGAGGCTCCTGTATCCACCATTGCATTCATCTTTCTTGCAGCCACCCTTACCTCAACATACATTAAACCTTTATGCTTTTCATCACTTCCAGTCTTCATGACATTAAGCCGCCTCATGGTACCAATGTGTCTCTTTCCCTTATCATAGTATAGAAGGTGTTGAGTGCTTTGTATAGATTGTATACAATGGAAAATTCATTAATGTCTCTTCAAAAAGGTTGTTGCTTGATACTATACAACAATAATCATAAATTGTGCACGAATATATCTAATTGTACAAAAACACAACAATAGGTATAAATTAGCAAATCTAATATAGTACATTTTAAACATTATAAATGCAATCAAATGTTTAAGTTTAATCATCACAAGTGAGCTAATTTTATAACTTTTAAAGTTTAATTTACTAATGAAACTTGTTTGAGTTACTTCATATGTACGTTAAATTCAATAATGTTTAAATGTTTTTATCAAAGCCAAATGGCCACATTTAATGCTACAAATTTAGTTGACTGATCACATTTAAATTTCTTCAATTTATTCAAATGCTCATAATTAAATGCCATAAATTTATTCAAATGGTGTACACATAAATGTCACTAATTAACCCTATTTGTGACTCCTAAACATCATTAATATTATTCTTTTGTGATGTTTAAAATGGAGGGAATAATGTATACTTTACATTTTGCTACACCTTAATGTTATCTATATGTTATATTTAGTTAAGCTTAAACATCTTGCAATGTCATCAATTTGGTGATGTTTTCGTTTGATACAACATTAATTTTTAACATCTTAGATCTAATTCATGACATACCTTTTCTTATGTTTATTAGTGATGTTTATTATAAGGTTGTAAAATCCATTTGGCAACATTTATTTTAAGTTTAACAATACTCATTAGACATCTTATAAGCCCTATTTTGTTGTTGTATATTACATGTACAAAAGTAGGATAAGTAGAGTCAAAACTAAGTTTTTTTTTTTCATTTTTTAATAGAAATATGAATTGAAGGAATAAAACTTTCAACTTATCTTGAATTTCTAGTAGTATAAATGAAGTAAATAACTAGAACATGATAAACATTGAATTAAGGTTTTGGGGGGTGGAGGGTGGTTGGGCAAAGATAGAGGATGAGAGAGAGAGTGAGAAGGGAAACAAAATTGAAAAGTGATAAGCAATATTGTTAGACTTAGACTGAGGGTTGACTCGGACATGCTAAGGGGTTAAGAATCGAAGGGTCAAATTGGGTTCAACTGGGAGTTGAATCGGATTCAACTAGGGTCAATGAAAAATGAAATTTTAAGTTAAATCCTAATTATCAAATAGAAAAAAAAATGAAATTTACACAATCAAATACATAGTTATATTCACTCCATTAGTTTATCAATTGAAATCACATAATACACAATAGAAAAATAAAATTGTCAACTAAGATATTAGTTTAAATTCTAATTAATGTCCCCCATGATTTTCATTTAACCCAATGATATGCATAAGGTTAACACGTTCTCCAATTGCATCCAAATCCACATCTTCCTCAATCTCTTTATTATCTGGAAGAAAAGGAAAAAAATAGTAAGTGTTAAGAGAATTTATATTCAACACACGTATACAAAACTAATAATTTAGAAATAGATTACTAACCTTGAGTTAAACCATTAGTTGTTATAAGAATGGAATCTTCATCATATATTGCTTGTTGCTTGATCTCATCAAAATCAAGTTCAAGAGGTAAATCTTCTTCTTCAGTTAACCAAAAATCCGTCTTATCAATGCAATCATAATCAATTGGATATAATTTTTCTTCTTATATTGATGCCTACAAAAAAGTAATTAGCAAATGAAAAAAAATTAAAAAAAAAACTTAAGTTAAGCAATTGTTGTACAAAATAATTCACATACCTATGCTTTAAATGCAAATTATAACTCATATAGACAAGATCATTAAGTCTTTGGTATTCCAATTTGTTTAGATTCTTTGTCTGAATGCACTTAGAGAAACTCCAATTATGCTTATATTTCGAAGCAGAAGCTGTTTGACTTAAGATTTGAATAGCAATCTTTTTCAATATAGGAGCACTATGACCAAAGAGACTCCACCAATAATCTATAATTCATTAAACCAAGTCAAATAATAATGAAAAATGAACATTAATGTTAACTTTAATTCTTCTACTAATAGTTACTTACTTGTTTTTGTTTATTTGATACCTTCGATAGTCATTTCTCAACTAGAACTCGCCCTCCTTTCACAATACGATTTGATGTTTTTAAGTATTGTTGTGCTATCACTACAAATGCCTTTTTTTTCTCTAGTATATCATATAAGCCTTGCATAACTTTAGTAGTTTTTTCAAATGTTTCATCATATATAAAGGCTAGATCAAAGAAATAAGTTGTAACATATAGACCATGATGAAAATGTTTGTCCTACCTCTAATCAACAATTTTACTATAAGGATTATACAATTTTTGTCTATTTTTTAAAAACTGATATAATCCCCTTTCGAATCCTAGAAAATCCTTCATAAACAATGGAAAGAGAAGGCTTCTCATCTATATCCAAGAGCTTCACAATGGGAGCTAAGACTTTTACCATAAGTAAACAATCTTCCTAAGATTAGCTATCTAAAACAATAGCAATAAAAGCATTTTCCAACAGCCCATTTTGAAAGCCTATGACTTGTTAAATGTATAATTGTTGCCAAAGCTTACAAGTTATGCTTATGTTCATAGATACTTCTCAAAGTAATGAAAATAGTGGCAAATCGACTTAGTCTTGGACGAATAACTTATTTCCAACCATCTCTTTTTCTCAACTAAGACAACAAGTATCATACCCCAAAGGGTACCCTAAACGTAACAGTTTACCGTATGCTAAATAAGACTTAGGAATCACTACCACAGTCATCCAAATGTCTTATATTAGATGTAAGACATTCTCTTATGATAATAGAATACATATGAAGTTAGAGATGGATAGCTCAACTTGATAGAATAAGTATAAAAACATAAACTATAGATATCTTAGGACCATTTACAAAATACTAAGGGGCATTCCACCGCAAAATAACAAGTCCAGATATTAGTTTTTTTTTTAATAACAACCCGAGGGTTTAAGGTTTCCTATGAAAGTCTATACAAAGCTAATCATAAACTTCTAAGGGAAACTCCTAACTTTGCATTACCTGATTTGGCCAAGTCCAAGGACGCAACCATATGTACAAGAACTACAATAAAAAGAAGCTTGGTGGCATAAGCTATGCTAGCATAGTGAGCTTCACTTCCAAAATTAAATACTTAATTCAACAATGAGGCAAACAAGTTATATTAAACAATCATATGAAATGCACAAGCACGTGAGCTAGCAGTACATAAGACTTTTCGAGAGTCCTAAGTTGAATGGATTTACGCCTTCTATTCGGGGTTAGGTGTTTCAGGCCCATACGACCATAGATTTAAATTTTTATCATTTATTTAGTGGTTGTTTCAGGTGCCTACCCACTTATTAATTATGTAGTTGATTCAAGTGCCTACTCCACTTCCATTTAATTCAGGCAACCCCATGCTAATACCCGAGTTTTTAGGCCCACCCGTTGCCTAGCTATTATGCTTTTTTCCCACAAAAGTATAATAACAAATGTAATGTGACTCAACGTATGTTATGCATGGAAAATTTAGTTATATGCTCATGGCATATTATTTAAGTAAATTATAGGCGATCATAGAGATTTCAAACACTTCAATTCTATACTAAATCATACATATATTTATAACTATTCCCATTTCGATATTCTTATCATCAATTCAACCAAGTAGAATTTACATGCACATTCAAATTTCATCTTGTCATAATTCTAATGCCACTATCATTATAAGCACAATCATAGGCATGTAATTTAAAGAAAGTGAACTTACTTAGCTATGGACACCAGTCTCTAGAAGTAGCAATCCGGAGACAAGAATTCTTTCGACTCAAGGTCACCTAAATGAAAGAAATATCCAAATGAGTATTTCAAACCATAACTAATTCCAACGTATTAAATAAAACTCTTAAGTTTGTCATTTTCGTGGTAGATGGATATCCTAACTTAAAACGGCCATAACTTGATCATTTTAACTCGGAATTTCGAAAATAAGCTATCGATTTCTATCTACTTCAAAAGATCTATCTTTTTATGATGTTATTCTTAAGTTTTGAAAACTTTTAGGTCTTGGAAAGCTCGGATCGGATCTTATCAGTAGCTAAAAATCGCATTTTCGAAATTATTTTGTAAAACTTGCATTGTTCCTACTAAGTATATTATATATGCATGCAATATCTACAAGTTATTATCATGAATAGCATGATATGAACTATCTATATGTGTATCCTTAATGATTTTTGGTTTAAAAGAATTTTTGAAAACCTTTGCTTTGCAACAACTTCAAGAACACTTGGTTGAGAAAAACTAGCTTTATCTCTTTGAAAATCATCCATATTTTTACTAAGATAAAGCCCTGATGACTATATGCCTAATACCTTTTTTATTTTAATAAAATTCTTCGTTTAGGAGTTGGAAAATAGAGGTTTAAATAACTGTTTCGCCTAGTTACGAATTTTAGAAAATTTTAAGGAATGAGAATATTGTTTGATCCATGTTTTGAAACATTTCCTTTGTTTAGGATTATACTTTGAAAAAATCCATTTACTCTTATCAAAATCAAGTCTTTATTACATCTATTTTCTAAAGCTTCTATTTTTCTATTAAAATCGTCATTTTGGTATTTGGAAATAGGTGTTTAAATGGGGGTCAATTCTAGATCTGAATATTGAAATTTGTATTTGAGATTATTTCTTGTGTAAAACTCATTTAATCTTTCTAAAATTAAATTCTAACCAAACCTACTCCCTAAGACTTCCATTTCTTTAATAAAACTCTTGTTTTAGGGTTGGAAAGTAGGTGTTTGCTTGGCATTTCACTCTAGTCACTAATTTTAAGTTTTTTATAGGGGTTGAAACAAGTTCTAATTTATCTTTTATAACCTTTTTCTTATTTTGAAAATTTCCCTTAGTAAAACTAAGGTCAACTCATAAAAATCATTCATTTATGATATCTATCCTCTAAGCCATTCATTTTAAATGTAAGATCTTCATTTTGGAGTTGGAAAATAACTTTTCTAAATAGGTGACTTTTTCCATCCGAATTTCCAAAAATCTTTTTTGTTGAAACTAAAATAGATCTTGAGCTTTTTAACATATTCTCATTATTATCATGCTACTACAAGTTTTTTATGTATAGAAGACAAAAACCTATGTCATTTATGTACTCAAAACAAATAGATCTATTATATCATGCTGAAATAGCCATAAATTCCCCAATTTATATTTGATAAATGTGTTATTGAAATTAAATATGATTTTGAAATGAGATATGTGTCATTTTGTACGTGTATATGTGCAATGAATTTAATATTATTGTTTTATGTATATTAATGTGTGCATAGTGAAATTAATGTTTGTATCTTTTGCGAATTAATATGTGTGTGTTATTTTTAGAATTATTAAAATAAATTTTGAATTGCTTAAAAAATTATCGACAGAATTTTACAAAGTTTAAGTCTATTTTTCAAGCCCAAATTAAACACAAATGCACTCCAAATTAAGCCTAAGTCAAATATGCCTCAAAAGTCAAACATAGGACAAATTTGAGTCCCAAATTTAATCAAATAAGGTCTCTTTTGGCAGCCTCATTTTTTCATATGAATTTCCCACATTTCTTTTTTCTTTTCTCTTTTCCTTTTTCTTCAAGTCATAAGCCTTAAACCAAAAACCAAAATCAAGCTCTTGGAATCAACAATCTCTCCAAGTCAAAGCCTATTTATGTAAGTTAATGCAAACATAATCTCTTTGTTTTGTTTCCTTCTTGTATCTTAAGTGTAAAACCTATGGTAGGATGAGTTAATATTATTTGAGTTGATTGTTTTATGCATTGATATATGTTAGATTGAGTTTTGTTATTGTGTGAACTTAGATGAGTGTTAGGGAAGTTGTAAGGAGTGTTGGTGAGTAGTGAAGTTAAGTTGAGTACTTGAAGTGTGGAATTGAAGTGTAATTGCTTGTTTGATGTTGTAGTTGGGTGTTTGATGATTAGAAGTGAAGTTTGTGTTGTTGGAATGGTGTTTAGAATATATAATAAGTTTTGGGAAACTTAGAACGAGTTTAAAGAAGGATTGAAAGTATAACAGTTTACAAAATATTGTAAAGAAAACAGGAGAAGTAAAACATTTTTGAATAGGTCTATTTTTTAGTGTACACAGGCATCCGGTACTTCAACGCCGCCGGCGTAGAGGCAGTGTTGAAGGTGATCAGAACCAATTTTTCTAAAGCCACTTAAAACGCTGCCGGCTTTAGTAAGGAAAATTTGCCAATATTCATTTTTCAAAGCGTATGTCGGCTATTAGGGTTCCAATGCCGCCGGCTTAGAGGCGGTGTGGAATGCGAACAGAATCATAATTTTTAACGCCAAACTTAAAGTCATCGGTGTAGTATTCCACGCTTTCGGTATACATGGAAACGCTGCTGGTGTTGGGGGTATCCAAGGGCATGAACCAACCTGGTGGAACTCTCAGAAATTTTTGAAAAATTGGAGTTATAGTCTATACCGGCTCAAGGCCACCGGCATAGACTAAAGGCTGCCGATGTATCCTTGAATGCTGCTAGTGATGGCAAGCGTTAAATTTTAGTACATTATAGACCGATTCAACGCCATCGACCTTCCCTGCAGTTTCTATTTTCAAAAAACTTTCTCCTATATTTCCCAAAGCTTGATATATGATCAATTGGATATTTTTGTTGAGTATTGAATAATATGATATGATGTTTAAATGCTATGTTATGACTTTGTAATAATTTATTTAAATTTCTTTGATTAATTATGTTTGAAACTAGTTGATTAGTTCTTGAACTAAGTGAAAAATTCGATATTTTCTTGTACAATGTTTGATCCTCGCTCGATTACCCCATTAGTTCCCGAGCTATCTCAGATACGTGGTAATTGTGCTTGTTTTCTTGATAGGATAAGCATTATTTCAAGTTACTCTAAATTAAAAAATTTAATAATCTTATACTTTTAATACTTGAATCTAGTTCGGAGCGGTAACCCTGCTCAGATTGGGTACATGATAGTTTTAGGTACTTAGACCACCCTTGTCATTTCGATATGACTTTCATAAGTGGTTTAGCGGGTAATCGATAGGGAATTTGGTATCGATATAACATTTGCCTATTCTTGAAAGGATGTAATATGATTTAATTCAATGTTTATGGGAATACTTGAATTAAGTGATATTATGGATCGAGTTAAGTAAAGTCGAGAAACGGCTAGAAACCCTAAATGAGATTACTTAATCACTATAGATAAATTTATCTAGGATGGTATGAGTATCCGATCTATTTATATCAATCCCATGAGCGTCGTGATCATTACTCAGGTTCCCCCTGGAATCCCTATTGCCCAGAGTTTGAATACTCCCATGATGTATGACTAATTAAATATTGAATAATAAATAATTGGTTGTTACATTTTGCATTTATCTTAAGCATATGTGAATCAATTTGCATTTGTATTCGTTACTTGCGTACTGGGTCTTTGGCTCATATTTTAACCATTTCAAGTGATGAATTTGATGAGTTTTACACGAGTATGGGGTATGGAACCGATTTCGTGGATTTTATTGATGGTTTGGAGGACTAGAGATGACCTTAGACTTGATGGAATCCATATTTTATTATAGACTAGTCATGATAGCTTTTGTGGTTGTATTTAAAGTTCTAGTTGGAAATATTTGTAATTTTGTTAAGGTTTGCAAGAAGCCTTTGGTTGTAATATATATATATATATATATATATATATATGAACTTAGCTATGTATGACTTGAGTTTATTTCTCTTGTGAAATGTGTTGAAGGTGTGATTATGTTTTGCTAAAGGTTTTTGAAAAACTATGGTTTCAATTATGTTAATTATGTAGAATTAGACAAACAATTCCTCAAACACTTCTTTTTGGACAACCTTATATATAATCCTACAGGTTATATGTGGTTGGGGAACTGTTATCACCTATTTTAATTATAGGTGTGATAACGGGTCCTTACAACTTGTATCAGAGCTGAGTTTGATTAATTATTTGTCTAATGGTAATAGTTTGTTTGAGACTTGACCTAGACACAAATAGGTAATATAGAAAAGAGTTAAGTTTATTCGAATAGTTGTGTATATTTGCCTTCTTGGTTGCTTCATATGCTTGTTATTTGTTTGATTACTTGCTAAATTCTTTGTTGTCATTCATAAAATGAATGTTAATATAATAAGCTTTGTATGTGATTTGAGATTTGTATATATGTGCGTGTGTTGAATGTATTGTATGAAATTGTTAAGATGGATAGGTTAAGAAGGTCTATGAGACAACAATCTGAGAGGAAAGTATGCTACCACCACACAGTCATCATCTACATTTGCTCCCACTCCATCTTCTATACCGATTGGTGAGACTACTCCATCTCCTGTATCAGCTTCAGCTTCGCAAGTTCCTCTACCGACTTAGATTCCACCACCTCCATCTATGCCACCTATTCCTCCAATGCCACAAATACCCACTGGTGATCCAAATTCAATGTATAGTATGATGAGGGACATGATGGCAATGATGCAGCAATATCATATGTGATGTATCGACAAACATAGCATCTCATGTAGCAAGGTAATCAACAAGGAATTAGACCAAATGAAGCTGCTTCTGCAAATGATCAATCCAACCAGATCAAGTTACATGATTTTAGCAAGATGGTTCCAGAATTTGATGGCACTAGTCTCGATCCTACAATGGCTGAGAATTGGATGGAGGAGTTGGAAAATACATTTGTTGCTAGTAGAACACCAGAAGATAATAAAGTTGATTTAGCAGTTTATATGATGAAGAAAGAGGCTTACAATTGATGGAGATTAGTTAGTGGGAATCTACAACAACCTATATCATGGATTACATTCAAGGATACATTCTTCACCAAATATTTTCCAAATTCAGTGAGAGAGGATGATCACTGACTGGTTGAACTTGAGACAAGGAGCAAGACTATAGATGAATATCATGGTGAATTTTGTAGACTATTGCGCTTTGCTGGAGGTACTACCGAGATGAGAGAATGAAAGTTCAGAAATTTCATAATGGCTTGAATGAGGAGATTCAAATGAAGTGAAGAAATTTGAGTTACATACCATATTAGATACTATGGCCAAAGCTTTGCTAATGGAGCAAATCCAAATGATAGTAGAATTAGAAGAGCAAAGAGAGTTGCATTTATGGGAAAGAGACCTGCTTCTACTTCATCCTATGATAGTTATTAGGGTGCTAGTAAAGGAAAGAAGCCTTTTATGGGACGATAAGGAAATCAAAAGCCTACATATAAAGCTTCTACACTTGCATTTGAGAAGAAATGCTTTAGGTGTTATGGTCTTCATGACTTATCCAACTGTAAGTGGACTCCCAATGCATGTTTTTCATGTGGTCAAGTTGGACATAAATCTAAAGAGTGCAAGAATCCAAAACTACCACCGATCTTTTGTGCATATTGCAAGCAAAGAGGTCATCATATTGCTAACTGCAAGGATCAACCTGATGTTAAGAGTAGAATTGATATAGAGAAGGGAAAGACAAATTCTAGGGTTTTCACCTTACAACAGATTGAGGATACACCATCAGTAGACACCTTGGCAGGTATTCTAAGTTTTGCTAATAGGGATGCATATGTGTTGATTGATACTGGAGTAACTCATGCTTGTATTTCTGAAAATTATATGAATGATTGTAAGCTTGTTTCTGAAACATGGATTGATCATATTATGTGTGTGACTACTCCGTTGGTAATTGAAAATAGGTATCCTTGTGTGTGTAAAAATATAAATGTTATGATTTCAAATGTGAACATGCCTATTAATATGATAGTATTGCCTTTATCTGATCTTGATGTGGTCTTAGGAATGAATTGGCTAAATCATTATAAGGTCACGATTGATTGTAGTAAGGCGAAGTTAATTTTTGACTTAAATGAGGGGAGATTCACATATAGGTTGGAAAGGCTAAGACCTAAAAGTATGAAATCTATGGAGTTGTGGGAAAAACCAGTTGTGGCAGCTATGAATATTGAAGAAGTAGATATCAAAATGGTGCCAATTGTGAATGAGTTTGTGGATGTATTTCCTGAGAAGCTACCTGGACTACCACCAGATAGGGAGATAGAGTTTGGAATTGAAGAATTATCTGGAACGGTACCTATCTCCAAGGCTCTGTATAGAATGGCTCCTGCAGAGTTGAAAGAGTTAAAGCTACAGTTACAGGAATTACAAGATTTAGGTTTCATTAGACCAAGTATATCGCCATGGGGTGCTCCTGTATTATTTGTAAGGAAGAAAGATGAGAGTTTGCGCATGTGCATCGATTATAGGGAATTGAACTGGGTTACTATTAAGAACAAGTACCCTTTGCTCAGGATTGATGATCTATTAGATCAGTTGAAGGGAGCCATAGTGTTTTCTAAGATCGACTTGAGATCAAGATATTATCAACTTAAGATCAAATCTCAAGATATTCAGAAGACGGCCTTCAGAACTCGGTATGGGCACTTTGAGTTTTTAGTGATGCCTTTTGAGTTAACCAATGCTCCAACCGCATTCATGGATTTGATGAATAGAGTCTTTAAGGATTATATGGATTCATTTGTCATTGTATTCATTGCTGACATTGTAATTTATTCCCTAAGCAAGGAGGAATATCAAGAGCACTTAAGAATTGTGTTACAAAAACTTTAAGAGAAGAAACTCTATGCGAAATTTAACAAGTGTCAGTTTTGGTTGGAAGAAATATCCTTTCTCGGACATATTTTTTCAAAGGAAAGTATTTCAGTTGATCCAATGAAGATCGAAGCTATTTTGAGATGGACAAGACATACTAATGTGAGCGAGATTAGAAGTTTTCTTGGATTGGCGGGATACTACTGAAGGTTCATAGAGGGATTTTCAAAAATTGCATCCCCATTAACAAGATTAACAAGAAAGAACATTAAATGTGTGTAGGATGACAAGTGTGAGAGGAGTTTTGAAGAGTTGAAAGAAAGATTGATATCAGCTCCTATTCTGGCACTACCCGTTAGTGGAAAGGAATTCGTGGTCTTTAGTGATGCGTCTATCTAAAGACTAGGTTTTGTTCTCATGCAAGATGGAAAAGTTATAGCTTATGCATCAAGGCAACTAAAACCCTATGAGAAGAATTAGCCGGTACATGATCTTGAGTTGGCAGCAATAATTTTCGCACTGAAACATTGGAGACACTATCTGTTTGGAGAGAAGTGTAAGATTTACACGGACCACAAAAGCTTGAAATACATATTCATACAGAAAGAGCTTAATATGAGGCAGAGATGATGGCTTGAATTGATTAAAGATTATGATGTGGAAATCCTTTACCATCCTAGCAAAGCTAATGTGGTAGCAGATGCACTCAGTAGGAAGAAGCAAGTGAATGATGCAACATGCAACTTTAATTTTTAGTCAGAGAGAGATTCAGATGGGCTTCATGAAGTTAGAACTTGAAGTTACATTGGAGCAAGTTGATGTGATATTGGCTCAATTATCCTTGCAACCGACAATTTTGGAAAAGATTAAACAAGCCCAAAAGAAAGACGAGGAAGCTAAGAATGAAGATTGCTATAAGTGAAGGGAAAAGAAAAGAATTGAGAATCGATGGGATGAAGTTGTTAGACATGGGAATCGACTCTTTGTGCCATATGGGTTGAGAGAAGAAATCATGAAAGAAGCTCATTCATCTTCATATTTGATCCATCCGGGAACCACCAAAATGTATAGAGATTTGAAGAAAAATTTATGGTGGGAAGGTTTGAAGAAAGATATTGCTCAATATGTTTCCAAGTGTTTGACTTGTCAACAAATAAAAATCGAGCACCAAAGACCCGGAGGAGAACTTCAACCTTTATCTATACCCGAATGGAAATGGGACGATATCACTATGGATTTTATATCGGCCTTACCCAGGACTATCGCCAAATATGAAGTTATTTGGGTGATCATGGACAGATTAACAAAATCGGCTCATTTCATACCTTTGAGGGTTGGAGATTCCTTAGAGAAGATGGCACATATCTATATTAAAGAGATAGTGAGACTACACGGGATTCCAAAGACGATTACTTCTGATCGAGATTCTCGCTTTGTCAGCCGGTTCTGGAAAAGTTTACATACTGCTTTAGGTACTCAGCTTCAGTTTAGCACTGCATTTCATCACAGACAATGGGCAATCAGAGAGAACAATTCAGATAGTGGAAGATATGCTTAGAGCATGTGTCTTAGATTTTGGCAATAGGTGGGACACTTATTTGCCACTTGTTGTTTGCCTACAACAATAGCTTCCAAGCAACGATTCAAATGGCGCCCTATGAAGCTCTTTATGGTAGGAAGTGCAGATCTCCACTGTATTGGGATGAAGTTGGTGAAAGAGTTATTTTGGGTCCTGAATTGATACAACAAGCAGTAGATAAGATTCAAGTGATAAAACAACGAATGAAAATAGCTCAAGATCGGTATAAAAGCTATGCTGACACAAGGAGGAGACCATTGGAGTTCGAAGTTGGTGACCATGTGTTTCTCAAAATCTCTCCAACAAAAGGAGTAATTAGATTTGGGGTTAAAGGCAAGTTGAATCCAAGATACATTGGTCCATATGAGATTTTAGAGAGAATTGGACCATTAGCTATCGATTGGCTCTACCCGAATTTTCGGAAGTGCATGATGTATTCCATGTATCACAGCTCGAAAATGTGTATCAGATCCCGAAGCCATCATCTCTACACATCAACCAGAGGTTCAACCGAATTTGAGTACAGTTGAGAAGCCGATCAAAATCCTAGATATGATTGATAAAGTGTTAAGGAGGAAAGTAATTCCTTTTGTGAAAGTCTTGTGAACCGGACAAATCGAAAGAGAGGCAACGTGGGAGCCCGAGGATGAAATGAGGCAGAAGCATCCCGAGTTATTTGAGTAGTGATTAAGGTAAGCTAAGTTTCAAGGACGAAACTTTTTGAAGGAGGGAAGAATGAAGTAGCCATGAATTTCCCAATTTATATTTTATAAATGTGTTATTAAAATTATATATGATTTTGAAATGAGATATATGTGCATGAACAATATGATTAGTGCATGTGTTGAATATGTGTCATTTTGTATCTGTGTATGTGCAATGAATTTAATATTATTGTTTTATGTATATTAATGTGTGCATAGTGAAATTAATGTTTTTGTCTTTTGTGAATTAATATGTGTGTGTTATGTTTAGAATTATTAAAATAACTTTTGAATTGCTTAAGAAATTGTTGATAGAATTTTACAAAGTTTAAGTCTATTTTTCAAGCCCAAATTAAACACAAATGCACTCTAAATTAATCCAAATTAAGCCTAAGTCAAATATGCCTAAAAAGTCAAACATAGGATGAATTTGAGTCTCAAATTTAATCAAATATGGTCTCTTTTAGCAGCCCCATTTTTTCATACGAATTTCCCACATTTCTTTTCTTTTTTTCTCTTTTCCTTTTTCTTCAAGTCATAAGCCCTAAACCAAAAACCAAAATCAAGCTCTTGGAATCAACAATCTCTCCAAGCCAAAGCCTATTCGTGTAAGGTAATGCAAATATAATCTCTTTGTTTTGTTTCCTTTCTTGTATTTTAAATGTAAAACCTATGGTAGGATGAGTTAATGTTATTTGAGTTGATTGATTTATGTATTCATATATGCTAGGTTGAGTTTTGTTATTGTGTGAACTTAGATGAGTGTTAGAGAAGTTGTAAGGAGGGTTGATGAGTAGTGAAGTTAAGTTGAGTAGTTGAAGTATGGAATGGAAGTGTAATTGGTGTTTGATGTTGTAGCTGGCTATTTGATGATTAGAAGTGGAGTTTGTGTTGTTTGAATGATGTTTAGAACATATAACAAGTTTTGGGAAACTTAGGATGAGTTTAAAGAAGGATTAAAAGTATAAAAGTTTACAAAATGTTGTAAAGAAGACTGGGGAAGTAAAACATTTTCGAATAGGTCTGTTTTTAAATGTATGCAAGCATATGGTACTTCAACGCTGTAGGCGTAGAGGTGATGTTGAAGGTGATCAGAACAGATTTTTCTAAAGCTACTTAAAACGCTGTCGGCTTTAGTAAGGAAAATTTGCCCGTGTTCATTTTTCAAAGCATACGCCGGCTATTAGGGTTCCAATACCACCGGCTTAGAGGCGGTATGGAATGCGAACAGAATTATAATTTTTAACGCAGGACTTAAAGCCACCGGCGCAGTATTCCATGATGTCGATATACATGGAAACACTGCCGGTGTTGGGGGTATCCACGGGAGTGAACCAATCCTGTGGAACTCTTGGAAATTTTTGAAAAATTGGAGTTATAGTCTACACCGGTTCAGGGCCGCTGGCATAGACTAGAGGCTGCCGGCGTATGCTTGAACGCTGCCAGTAATGGCAAGCATTAAATTTTAGTACATTATACACCAATTCAACGCTGCCAGCATTGAAGGCCAACGTGTCCCCTATAGTTTTTATTTTAAAAAAACTTTCTCTTATATTTCCCAAAGCTTGATATATGATCAATTGAATATTTATTGAGTATTAAATGATATGATATGATGTTTAAATGCTATGTTATGACTTTGTAATAATTTATTTAAATTTATTTGATTAATTATGTTTGAAACTAGTTGATTAGTTCTTAAACTAAGTGAAAAATTCGATATTTTCTTGTACAGTGTTTGATCCTCGCTCGATTACCCCCATTAGTTCCCGAGCTATCTCAGATACGTGGTAATTGTGCTTGTTTTTTTGATAGGATAAGCATTATTTCAAGTAACTCTAAATTAAAAAATTTAATAATTATTTGTTGAGTGTCTTTTATACCATTGAATCTGGTTTGGAGAGTGGTAACCTGCTCAGATTGGGGGCATGGTAGTTTTAGGCACTTAGACTACCCTTGTCATTTTGATATGACTTTCATAAGTAGTTCAGCGGGTAATAGATAGGGAATTTGGTATCGGTATAACATTTGCCTATTCTTGAAAGGTTGTAATATGATTTAATCAATGTTTATGGAAATACTTGAATTAAGTGATATTATGGATCGAGTTAAGTAAAGTCAAGAAACGGCTAGAAACCCTAAATGATATTACTTAATCGTTATGGATAAATTTACCTAGGATGGTATGATTATCCGAGCTATTTATATCAACCCCCTGAGCGTCGTGATCGTTACTTAGGTTCCCCCAGGAATCCCTATTTCCTGGAGTTTGAATACTCCCGTGATGTATGACTAATTAAAAATTAAATAATAAATAATTGATTGTTACATTGTGCATTTAGCTTAAGCATGTGTGAATCACTTTGCATTTGCATTTGTTACTTGCGTACTGGGCCTTTGGCTCATATTTTAACCATTTCGGGTGACGAATCTAATGAGTTTTACACGAGTATGGGGTATGGAACCAATTTCGAGGATTTTCTTGATGGTTTGGAGGACTAGAGATGACCTTAGACTTGATGGAATCCATATTTTGTAATAAACTAGTCATGATAGCTTTGTGGTTGTATTTAAAGTTCTAGTCGGATATATGTATAATTTTGTTAAGGCTTGTAAGAAACCTTTGGCTGTAATATATATATATATATATATATATATGTGAACTTAGCTATGTATGACTTGAGTTTATTTCTCTTGTGAAATATGTTGAAGGTGTAATTATGTTTTGCTAAAGGTTTTGAAAAACTATGGTTTCAATTATGTTAATTATGTGGAATTAGACAAACAATTCCTGTAACACCCTAAAATAAGGTATTACAACCCGCCACGTATCTTCTCTTATCTAGGACACGCAAAGGCTTGAATACCCACAAAAATATCAAATATCACCTATAAACACACATAGGGTATCTCATAGGATACGAAACCTGTTAAAACTAAAAACTCATACTCCATAAAACATAAACTCCTTGTTCAAACATACAATCCAAGTTGACTTCATGGTCAATAAATTCAACAGAGACTTAATACTGTTTACATAAAAATCTTTTGATGTAAAACTAGCAAAAACATCCATCTACAAATCCAAATGATCAAAACATGTCTTTTCTTAGAAATTTTATATATAAAGCCTAACTCTCGATTGGGTAGTCAGGTCCACTATCGTCATCCCCGCTATCAAAGAATAAGTCATGGAAAGATCATACACTATATCTTCTTCACCTGTACTTGAAATTTAAAAAAATGAGCGGCGACACCTAGTACGATAACTAATCCGAAAAAAAAATGCATATGCACATACAATAGATAGGTAATTCATGCAACTTAAACTAATGCAAACAGTCATATTATTATCTTCTTAAGCTAACAAAACAACACAATCTAGTATTAGGTACTCTAATCCTGAACTCGGAGTTACTCAGACCCCATTGAAAATCATACAACTCTTTGAAAATAATAATCATATAGATATATGGATGAGTGGGTACTCCCAAACACCCGAATCCAGAACACCTAATTCTACCTAAATCATATCAAGGCACGAGTCCACTAGGGACAACCTCATACCAAGATCATCAAGGTGCCTCACCAGTATCACTGTCTGCAAGGTCTTTACTGGTCAAAGCCAAGCACAATCAACCATATAATTATTAACCCGAATAACGATTAGGTTTATTAAGAAATTCTATTCCTACAATCATTTAATCAATACTAAACTTATAGGCAAAAACCACAAGCAAGGATTGGTCGTACCTTTCTCAGTTTCAGGAAATTCCAATCTGTATCTCCTAAAAATCCATTATCGACAACACTCAACCACAACCAAATATCCTGAATCTCTACAACACTTCAATCAACAATGACAATACTATAACAACCCAAATCTCCAAATTCCTGTCAATAACATACATATATATAACAAATAAGAACATGATATAAACAATTCCTAATGTACCATAACTCCCGAAATCCTAACCTGATAAAGAAAATCACCAAGTTGCACCGTTTAACTCGATCAATCTTCCACAACAATCTATAGAACTCGATAATCCTTCAAAACCTTAATATTATATGACAACAAGAACACATAATGATCATCTAATCACACATTATTCAACTCCATCAAAGAAATGATGAAACTTACTGATTTAGATCACAAAAATTCAACTCACATCTATAAATTCGGATCCCAACCAAATCTAGGGTTTCCTTCATGCAAACAAATCACAAAATCCTTAGAATTTGCATGAAATTCGTATAAATCTGATATGAGAACATTATACTTACTTGTTTTAATCACAACATTGACTTCTTATCCAACTGAGATGGATTAAATCCAAGATCTAAATCTTCCCCACGTTTTTCCTTCAAGAGCACAACAAAACCCTAAGCAAACTCATACAAATTCGTATTTAATCCATGAGAGAAAGTTAAAATCACTTACTTTGGATCAAAAACACCGTTCGGATGATTCTCTAAGCTTAGATCTCCAAGAACACTAAAAAAGTCTCTTATACAAAGGAGAAATATGAATAAATGTTTCTGTCAAAACCGTTTTTTGCATCTCATATTTATATAAATTTGGTCATAAGACGGCTCTACGCCAGTGGCGTACGTGTAGATCTTGCCGGCGTACAGCCTACACTGGCAAAATTTACACGAGCACTGGCGGCGTTCGTCGGGGCTTTGAATTCCCAGAACTTCAATCCTACCACATACGTTGGCAAATTTATGCTCTATGTTGGCGGCGTTCCCTGCCGGCGTTAAGAAAACCCTAGTGTACATTAGCAGTGTTCCATCTAACGTTAAGAAAAAAGCTACTGTTCCCTTCCTATGCCGTCTTTACGCCGATGACATAGATTCTCCAGGAAGCGGTGTACGATCTGTCAAAAATTGCAGAAATTCGAACTTTAACATTTGTTCTATAACCAAACTTAAACCTTTACAATTTACTTGTTTTGACCTTAAACTCATCCTATATCATCTCATGATTCATGATTCATTATATTTTCATCTTTATTTCTATATATTACAATTCCTCAGAAATTTCTTTTTGGACAACCTTACATATAATCATACAGATTATATGTGGTTAGAGAACTGTTATCGCCTATTTTAATTATAGGGGTGATAGCAGGTCCTTACACATGCAAGTCATGAATGCAAATGCACTATGAACATTATGTAGATGATATTAATAAAAGAATATAAGCACAAAATATCTATAAGAGCAACATATAGCAATAATATAGTAAAATAATTGCAAAACAACTTAAATAACAAGATCCACAACATTGTGATGGCAAGAATATCATGCTTAAGTGTTTCCACATCCCTAACATAAAACTCATGGGGATTTTAGTGGAACCACACATGTATGATCTTGCCATTACATGTTTTATTGTGGTAGAGTCAAGATCCATTACCTATTTAGTGTATAAGTAAGAAAACTTGAAGAAAAAGGTGTGTGTGTGTGTGTGTGTGTATGGGGAGAGGGAGATCACGTCAAAGAGAGGGGAAGAGGGAGAGAAAACTTTTCCAAAGTTTGATTTTTTGTGTAAAAAGAGAAAAAGTGAAAAAGTAAAAGGTAAAAGAGAGATTATATAGAAAAAGAATTAGGATTTGTGTGATTAAATAAATGAAGAAAAATCAAAACAAATGAGAGGACAGGGGGGAGGGGTTGGGGGGGTGCCGGTTCTGACAATAGGGGGAGAGAGAGAGAGATTTGAATTTGTTTCGTGTAATAAAATTCAAATTTAAAAATAGTTTAAGTAATAAAAAGTATTGGAATAGTAAATTTGTAAGGAAAATTATAAGATTGTAAGAATAGGGTATGGGTGGTTGTACTTAGTAAATAGTGTGATTAGAAATCAAAAGTAGATTAGATAATTAAATTACTTGTAGTAATGAAAATACAATAAAAAAGCTATAACTGTAATTTTTATAAACCGAAAAATTTTTATAATTATATATTTGAATTCCTTATTAAATTTCGGTTCTAAAGAGTCCCATATAATATTTTTCTATTTCCGAGTCCTTGGGACTGGTTTCCGAGAACAGATCCCGATTGGGTCCAAAACGAATGAATTTCTCCGAAATCTGATCTTTTTATGTTTTGATAAATTATTTAGGACTATATTCTAGAGCTAACTCATTTCTACTGTTCCAGGGTTTCGTTCTCAAGATTGTCGGACCTAGGGTTTCTAGCTCTAACTAGTCCTTAGGTGTTCTTTTAGGGTTTTGGTTTGCAGTTCCAATCTCCGAAACCAAGTTTAGGTTGCTAAGAAAACGAGGACTTACAATAAGTGAATATGGTTATAAACAAAGATAATTACCTTAGAAGCAATCTTTGTAAGCTTATCTACATGATTCATCTTGCCAATATCTTTTAACATCAAATTCAAGCAATGTGCTACATAAGGAGACAGCTATACATGATCATACCTCTCTTGCATCAACCTTCCAGCTACAACATAGTTGCTAGCATTGTTGGTCACTATATGCACCACATTAGAAGGCTCAACCCATTCAACCATTTATAAAAACATATTACATAAATTATTGGCATCCTTTATGATATTAGATGCATTAACGAACTTCAAAAACATCACTCCAGCAGGACAATATACTAGCAATTGATAAGAGTCCTTTGTCTTTGATTAGTTTGACCATCTGCCATTATCGTACATCCTGATTTTACCTAACTGCTTTTGTATGAATCAATAAGTAATTGACACTCTTTTTCACAATACCATGGCAACTAAATGTGCATAGCATGATGAGACAGTCTCTTATATCAATACCAATTGTTGGAATAGAATCCAATATGCTAAAAATAAGATGACTTCAAAGCATAAAAAGATATGCATGCATCAAAAAACCATCTACCAAATTCCATGTGTGCTCTTTGGACTACCTACTTACCAACTAATGCACTTTTTATTCCTAGTTGGGACAATGGGGTGGTGTTCTTAGTCACACATTTATCAATTCTAGCCTTTCTTTTTTGTTTTGTTAGCATGGATAGAGTTTCCAACTCTTCTACTTCAACTTCATCTTCAATTCGAGTATATAGAACTTCATCAAAGTCTTGATCTTTTTGTTTGGAAAATTTGAGATATGCTAAAATTTTTCTTGAATTTCATCACTTGGAACTTTTTTACAAGGTGAAATGTTGGTAAATCCTTGCTAAATGATATTTCATCCAATTGATCCCTTCACCTTGATAATTAGATCCACAGTAAAGGCATGTGAAGATCTTCTTTCCTTTCTCATTAGTAGATAAATTAAAATGCTCCTAAGTAAGATCATTCTTTGAGCAAATTGAAGAGGATGATTGACTGCTATTCATGTCTCTTTTTCAACAACCTATTAAGAGGTTTACAAAGGCATTTATAATTAGTTTAAGTATTTAAGAACCTAACAAGGTGCTTAGTTAGAAAAGTTCCATGATTTTTATCAAGAGGATCATCAAACGTGTAAAATGAAAAGAATTTGACATTTTTACTTAGGATTATTAATTTGATATTTGACATACTAATGAGGTGATATGATACAATTATAATAAGATTGTATAAGCAAATTTTACATGATTAATAATAGTTAATTTCACTAACAGTACCTAAACTTTATCGATTTTTATATAAATATACCTAAACAAAATTTCGTTATTACAAAATACCTAAACTTTTTATTTTTTGCATCAATGGTACTTTTGGTTGGAACCCAACCAAAAGTTTCCAACCAAAAGTCTGGTAATTTGATGAAGTGGTAAGGATTATTTATTAAAAATTGATTTTTTTTTTTTTTGCCATATCAACATATTGAATTTTTCTTTTTCTTTTGTTTTTCCTTCTCTCTCTACTCTCTTGAAACATCCTAAACATTCATCTAGATTAGAAATTGAGTTTAGATAGATTTAATTGGATCAAATGAATCATAGGATAATTAGACAAGTTGACAAAATAAGGTTACTAATAATTAAGTTGAAATTGAGATTTTGGATTCCTAAATCTCCTAAACATGTTTTTAAAACGTTTAGAGGATTCCTAAACCTTTGATTCTTAGCCTAAACTCCAATTTTTAAATTCCCTAAAATTTGAGTTCATTTTGCTTGTATAAAAATATCAGTTCTTAAACCCCGAACTCAAATTAAATATCCTTTTATCTAAAATAAATTTCTAAATTAAGTTCTCATCTAGAGTTCTTAATTTATGACCTATCGGTTCTAAAATTATCTTTTGAATACTTCTAAAACTATAGATATTGATTTGATAGCTCTAAACCTATACCTAAATTCTAAAATATCCTAAGTTTTATAATTATCCTTTCCTTTTTTTTTTCTCTACCTACCTATTCTTTTTCTTCTCTCCCTCTCTTGCTCTCTCTTTCCCGTATCCTCTCCTTCACCTTCTTCTTCTTATTCTTCTCCTCCTTTTCTTCAAATTCTTCAAGAAATATCAAGTCTCAAATCATCTAGAAGCTAAATCATGGCTAAGAAAGAAGATAGAAAGAGGAATTAAAGCTAGAAGAAGAGAAATCAAGTGAGCATGTGTTCTTGACAAGATAAGTTGTTATCTCCTTGTTTTCTTTGTTGTTTACTTATGTAATTAATATATAGATGTTAGAAATGGGTTCAAAGTGCTGTTTACATATGTAATTATTGGTTAATTGTATGTTGGAGGTTGGATTGTGAAGGACGAAGAAGATGAATAGTAGTTTGGGGTTTAAATAACTGGGTTGTTTAATGTGTTGATTGAAGTGTTTAATGTGATATTAGTGAAGAGCATACATGTTTGATGATGTTGAATTCATATATCAAGTGGTAGGAAGCCTAGTAGATGATTTGAAAAAGTTTTGATAAGAGTAAAGTGTAAAATTTATGTTTTCAAAAAGTTGTTCTATCGTCAACGCCGCCTCCTAGAACTTCAACACTGTCGGCATAGAGCCGATGTTGAAGTGATCAGAAGACACTTTCTTAACGCTGCCTCCAACGTTGTCGATGTTAACCCTTTACGCTGCCGGCGTTCGTTTTACAACGTTGCCTTGTTTGGTAGCTTGATCGTATTTTGGCCATAACTTTTTCATACAATATCCAATTAAGGTGATTTAAGTTGCTATATAAAGATTAAAAAGAGACTTATAGTTTTTATGTTTTGAGTTTTTACAAATTCAAAATGTATCGATGCTTAAATTTTAGTATTTTCCAGCTATTATGCTTTTGAAACTAAGTTAAGAACTTATGTTTTGCTTGTTAAATGTTTTTTGCTTAGGAAATCGATCTTTTTGAGCTAAAATGAGATAAATATATGATACTTGATGTGTTATGTGAGTTAATTGATATAATTAAGCATGATTAAGTGGATTTGTAGATTTAATAAATAGTTGAATTAATTATAGAAGTTAGTCATAAAATGAATTTAGTTGATAATTATAGGTTTAACTTGACTAAGTAAACTTCACTAAGCTAAAACAGGTTAGATTGTTTAAGTTTAATCAAATTGACTTAGTAAATGAATTAAATGACTAATTCTAATCAATTTGGCTAGGATTTAGTTAAAAGAGTTAATGGTTAATAATTGGTTTAAGTTAATGAGATAAAATAACCTTAGATTTACATGTGAATATGTTGTTTCAAAGGTGTGTTTGCATAAGAAATAGATGTTTTTGTAAATGAATGCTTTGCTTATGCTTTTACTGATAAAAGATCATAACCAAAGTGAAAAGAAACACTTTGACAGACAAAGGAGAACTATCCATAATTTAGCGGGGTGATCATCAGAGCCATAGTGGGGTTCCAAATTAGTGTTTAATCAAATAGGGTTATAATAAAAGTTTGAGATAATGGTTAACTAGTTTAATTTCTTATATAGCTTAAGTTCTTATGTAAGTTTAATTTCTTGAACGGATGTTTACCCTTGAATCAACCCTCTGATCTATCTTCTGAGATAACTTTTTTCCTACCTTCTAACTTTGTTTGGATTTCATATTCAAGGTACGCAATAATTAATGAGTGTTGGTTATCTATTATGCCGTTGAATCCGGTTCGAGGAGTGGCAAATCCTATCATGATGTAATGACATGGAAGTTTTAGGCACTCAGGTTACTTTTGTCACGATGCCATGACTTCATACCATGATGCAATGGTGACTTCTTTTTAAATGGCTAAGCGGGTAATTGATAGGTGGGATAGTATCGAGGTAACATTTACTTATTCTTAAAAAAATAATAATATGATTTAATTAAATATTTTATGGGAGCATGTGAATTAATTTATATTATGGATTAAGTTAAATAGAGTTGAGTAACGGATATTAACCCTAAAATAGATTACTAATCTTTTCGGTTAGATTTAGGAGATATAGGTATCCAGGCTATCTATATCGACTCCCTGAGCAGCTGCTGTTACTCAAGACCCCCAGATTCCCATTACCTTGTTTCAAAGTGTGAGTGCTCTAGTGTTGATTTGTTTATTTTAATGGAAAGATAATAACTTGTGGATTGATACATTGCATTTAGTTAAGTCGTGTGTCACACTGCATGTGCTGTGTTACTGTATACTAGGCTTTGGCTCATTCTTGTTGCTGTTTTTCTTTTTACAGAGTTAATGAAGATGAGTGATGATATGATGATGATGTGGAGTATTGTTGTTGTTGTTGATGATAAGGATGTTGATGATGATTGATGATGATGATGATGATTTGATGAAATCCCAAATCAAAAAGCTATTTCTTGCTAGATTCTGAAATCGGCCATAAGTAGACACCATCTCTTGACCCCATGAAAAAAAATCAAAACAGAAAAACCTCAATTATTTTCTAACTTTTGTAATAGGGATTAGATTCCAAATGCTATATCAAATGAAACGAAAATATTTAAGAATAAAGACACAGTAAGAGCCACCAAATAGTTTTATGGTTCAAATCTAAATAGGATCAAATGGGTTAGTTCAAGTGCAAGTCATGAACGAGTTTAAGTTCAGTCACAAGTCAGACTCCAATGGAAGCTGCACTCTTTCTTCCTCTCAATGCACATACCAACATTGGTAGAACAAGGGATCACCCATTATTTGTTATGGTAGTTAAGGCATATGATTGGTGATAGAGGCAGCCCTGGATGTGAGTCATGGCTTCTCGGCAACGATGGAGATTTAGGTGGTTCACATCATGGGTTAGGTTGCGATGATGGTTTTGGGTTCAAGTTTTCATTTAACTCTGGTGATGATAAAGATTCAGTGACCGGCATTTGTGTTGGCTCTAATTTAGCTGTGGATTGAAGATGGTGGGTAGGGAGATCCCTAAAGTCGCAAATTATGGAAGGGGTATGTTGATGGGGTTTATGTTTTTAGGTTGGTCCATTGGCATTGATGGGTTCGACGGAGGTTAAAGGATAAAGGAAGTAACAACTTGAAAGAGAGAGAAGGGAGTTGAGTTTAGAGAGAGAAACTCCTAGAGAGAGGGCTTGGTGGAAAATGATGAAGTCTCGTAGATGAAATCTCTTTTTTTTTCCCCACTTTTTATGAAGATAAAATTTGGATAATGATATTCCCTAGAAAAAAAATGAACTTGGATTAAGATTTTACTATTTGGTTTGTTAAATTCAGATTTTCTCTCAAATTTTAAATTTTTTTCCATTCTCATGTAGACACCATTACCTCATAGATGGAGAAGAGGGAAAGAGGAGAGAGAAAAACCACTACCTTAGAGATGGAGGGGAGTTAGAGAGAAGGGAAAGTAAAAAAAAAAAAAAAATCATTATGCCAATTTTTTTAATATATAATCCTTACCACATCATTAAATGATTAGATTTTTGATCAGATTCCAACCAAAAGTACTGTTGATGCAAAAAAATAAAAAGTTTAGATATTTTATTGTAACGAAATTTTATTTAGGTATATTTCTGTTCAAATTAAAAATGTTCAAGTACTATTAGTGAAATTAATCCGATTAATAACTAAACATATCTAATTGTCTATAAAATGCTAGTGCTCTTTTTCTAATATTGTCATTTCCAGCAATAACAATGTCTATGAAGTATGAACAAGTTTTAATAGACCACTAGGAAAAATAGGTCATGAAAGGCAAACAGATCTTACAAAATATTACTATAAGAAATTGAGTCAAATTTCAACATATATTATTTAAACAAAATGCTGTATGTGGAGATACACACTAAGCCATTTATTGTTTAAATTCTTTAGCTTATAATATAATTAAACAAAGCACGTCGGGTTAATTTTTCTTCTTTCATGTCTTTTCCTAATGCATAACAATTTTTTCGTAGAGATGCATCATCACATGGTGTTTCATTTTACTTTGCTTCAATAACTGTTGGTTCAAGTTCATCATATGCTAATAGCATTCTTCAAACTGTGGCTGACCTTACATACTTGGAAACCTTGTAAGTAATTATTAACATATACGTTAATTTCTTGGATGATTGGAAATTTGCACAAAACTTTCAAAACTTCACTTTTTCTATCCTAACTTCTAAAAGGTATATTTGCTTTTCTTTAACCCTAAAAGTTCATATTGGTTGTTAAAGCCAATAAAAAGTTTCAATAAATGACTACTTAAATAAGGATGACTTGGGAGTTCTGATAGAAAATTACAGAGATGAAAATAAAATTTTTAAAATACATTAAAAGAAAGTAACATACGTAAAAATAATCATGCATGTGATCAACTTCGAAACATTTATTGTTTTTCAATTATTTCGAAATAGAAGCAACTTTATAATTAAACAATCGAGAAGCTTATAATATTAATAAGTAGCTAACCTAGTTTTTTCGTCACTATTTCTCATTTTCAAATATTCTAGCCTACTTGCTAAATATGAACAGTCTAACATATAATCAAGATATTTTTTTTTTTTTTTGCTCTCAATTAAATTTTATTTCAGCCATTAATAATATGATGGAATCAGTAGTAGTTTTGAAATTTCACGGAAAAAGTATGCGTTACACATAACCATCCAAAAAAGTTTCTTCCACATGGCAATATGGATAATAAGCAAACAAATCAAAGGCAGCGAATCAAATCTACACCAAAGTTTTGGAAGAAGTAGCCATGGAAATCTTACAAATTTATGCTATATCATTTGTTCTGGAGTTCCAATATCATATCAGATTTGCAAGTGAAGGATGGTTTATGGTGGTAATGGAAAAAAAAAAAAAAAAAAAAGAACTTACTATAAGTCATAAAATGAATTTTTGTCTCCTTAAAGCTTTGATGCACGGTGGAAGTAAATGTTGCGCTGTCTACAGTGAATCTAGGGTATGGTCTCTGCCTCTCTAAAGCTTTTAGAGCCAAAATATGTTATCAGCGTCTTGTTTTTGTTTAGGATTTAGGATTCTTGCCTTCTTGCTTTTTTTTTTTTTTTTATATTTATGCTACATTGGTTGAATCGGAAGGATCAGCGGGTTTGGTTGGACCACCTAATCTAATCGAATGAAATCAGACTATCGATCCAGTCTAGTTCTGACAATATTGGTGATAAGAAAGGATATAGCACCCATATGGTTAATGAATTTGTAAAACAAGGTAGAATTTTTTATTTTTTTATATTAGGAAGAATCGGTAAACTCGGTTAAAAGTGTAAGAATTTACCGAGTTTAATATGTAGACTTGATTAAAAGTGAAAGATTTAATACAAAATGGTTTTATGTTAGAGTTAAAATAGAAGAACCTCCTAAAATCATATATCTATATTGTCATATAAGTTACATCATGGTTTTAATAACTAATTACTTATAAGTGTTTCACAATTAATGTATAACAGTGATTTGTAATTCAATCACAAATTAGTTTGACCTATCATTCATTCATAATTTTAAATAATTGATTTCGTTTATATCTCATGAATAAAAAAACATAAATAATACTCTTTTGGTTTTAGTTCATAGAATCAATCCTAATTGGTGAGTGGATAATCTAATAATATTTCAAGATAAGACCCTCAACAATTGAAGGGATAAACTTCCCCCACTTTAGCTAATGACTGTACTTATCCAACCAAAGTTCAAACTCACATTTTCAAATGGATTACTATGACAAAATATCCTCCACAGTAATAGAGATTTATTTTCATATTTGCCAACAACATTTGTCTAAGATTTTAACCAAATTTTTAGTTGGATTAAATTTCAAATTTCAATCAAGATTTACTTCGTGCTTTTATCAAGAATGTCACACGTTAAATAAGGGGCAATGTTGTTTTATGTTAAGAAGATTATTTGGGTTTACAACAACGAAAGAAGTTCTAATTTTACATTTGAATAGAAAGATTTATCTTTAACAAAATATCCTACGATTTAAGGAAGTTTAACCATTGCATGAAGATTCTCCTACGGCCAACTCTGTGAATGTTGAAGCTTGGAAAATATAGGAAGGAAGAAAGCTACCAGAAAACACCTTTTGTGCAAAAAAAAAATTGATAGCTCTCTTCAGCATTCAATAAGCATAGATTTTTAGCTCTATAAAATTCAACTGTTTTGATAATTTTTAGTTAATTTTCTTGAAGAACTTAAATTTTTCCTCATTTTATTTTTGCAAAGATTAATTTGTGCCAGAGAAATTTTAAGAGTTAATTCATTATTGCTAAGCATTTAGGTTATAGGAAGCTACCAAGATTCAGTAGTGAGGGATTGCTAAAGAAGTTAGTTTAATTTATACAAACTCTCACTTTTTATTATTAATTTAAGGGAACAAAACTAATGAAAAATGACTAAATCCCAAATAATAAAGTTGGAAGAGAGGGTTAATGCATAAGGTTAAATTTCTATAAGTTGCGACGTTTAGCCTTTTCTTTCCCTACTCCTTTTTATTTATACATTTTATTTGAATTGTTTCATATTCATTCTTTTCACCATTTGTGAATAAATGTAATCAAAAGGGGATTAATTTTAATTTGAAATTTTTCAAAAATGTATATTACAATCATTTCACTACCTAACCCCGTCCCCCTTGCTTCCGGACTCAAATAAGATTAAAAGAAAAACTGCAAGAGTGTGGAATATGAAGATGAATTTGTACCTTGTCGATTGAAGGGGTAATGGCAATATTGGAAGTAGCTAATCCATTCTATTTTAAGAGTGTGGTGCATGGGAAGACTTATTTGACAATGATTGATAGTGTAGCTGCACTTTTATGATGTCTACAAATTGTGTTCCTAAGATGGGATTGTAGTTTATGTAACGTTTAGAGTGCTACAAGAAATTTGATCTCTAAAGATAGAAAATTTTGTCTCTAAAGACCTTTAGAGACAGATTTTTTATTACAAATTTCTATCTCAAAAATTATCATAGCTAATTCTCTTAGAGAGAAATTTTTTATTCATCAAAACTTGCAATAGAACTTCCATCACAAATCCATTTTTAATTCTTTTATAAATTATAAAAATTATATACATACACAGATTCTATCGCAAATCTTTCTCTATTTCGAGATTAAGTTATTAATTATAATTAAGCTTCTTATTTAGTTTTCTTTCTTCTAACTAGTATATTGCACTCATTATCTTTCTAATTTGTTTAACATTACTCATCTTAATGGGTTACACAAAAAGTTATGTTATCATTACTAGGACGTCACCCATCAAGAAGTGCTCTATAATGAGCACATTTAACTTTTGAGTTTTTATAAGTTTCCAATCAATGAACCAAAAATTTGTTGTACAACACATTTAATATACTTTTAATAAATAAATACTAAATTAACTTATTTTATTTTTATTTTATATTTTACCAGTTTTGATGTACCTTTATATTAATAATATATTTACGAAAAGAAAATAATCCATTTATATATTTATTTATATATATTCACATACATAGTAAGTATATATTTCATACCAATTGTTTTAGGTTATATATTTAATAAGTAGTATAAAATATTATAGTAAGTATAATATTTTATTATAATATTTTTTATTTAATTATAAAAAATATTATAATTAAATAAATTCCATCACAAATCTATCTTTATTTTTGGATTAAGATATTGGTTATAATTTTTATTTAGTTACACATTATCTTACGACTATACTGCTCCCATTATAAATCTAATTTGTTTGACATTTTTCATTTTGCTAAGATAGAACAAATGATTTTATTATTCCTCAAAGATCACCTATTATGAAATACTTGATAGTATGGGCCAAAAGAAAAAAAAGAAATACTTTATAGTGAGTATACCAAATTGTGGAGTTTGAATGAGCTCCAAACCAATAAATTAACTACTTTCTTTATAATTAGATCTTTTTATATTTTAAAAATATGAAACTTTTAAAAATTTTGTTGCACAAAACATTTATAGTTATTTTTATGGATAAATACTTATTTAAGTGACTAATTATTATTATTATTTTAGTTATATTTTTACCTATTATTAATTAACTTTTTTCACTAATAATATATTAATTAAAATAATTTTTAATATTTATATACTTTTATATAAATATGTCCACATACATGCAAGATCTATATTTTGTAATAATTATTTTATATTATACATTTTATTATTAAATATATTATATATTTAAATAAATTATTTTTTTATCAAACATTTTATTAGAAATAAAATGTTATACAATATATAAATATAACTTATATAAGATATAAATAATAAATATATTACAAGAAAAAGTATTATTAGAATATATATTTAATGATTTATGTATATAATAGTTCTATCTTTTACACTATTTCATTTATATTATATATTATATAAGTGAAGACATATTACGTTTGAGCACTATATTACATCCTTTTTATAAAGTTTGTTATTACACATAATATATTATATAAAACTTACAAATATAAATTATATCAATAAATAAATATATTATAAAACTATTAATATTTAAATATGTATTTAATAATATATATATAAATGTACTTAATAAAATTTGATATGATTTATTTAATTTTACATATATTGAAATATTTTATGTTTTTAAATAGTGTATTATAACTTTTTATATAATATCTAAATACATGTAAGATATTATAAAATTTGATACATCAAATTTATCCTATTTCTTATATATTATATATTATGTTGTCGTTATGCACTTTAATATTAAGTAGTACATTGTAAATATTTTTTGTAATACATTATTATGAAAAAAAATTATATAAAAAATATAAAATATTTTATTATAATAAACTTATTTTAAATACTATTTATAATTTTTACTATATTATATTAATAAATTAATTTATTACAAATAGAATATACCAAATACATGTATAATATTAATTATATGATAAATATATTTTATGAAAAAATTAATTAATATCTACATTATAAGTTTATATTATATACTCTATATCTAGATATATTATGTATATTATCTATAATAAAAAATATATCATGAATATATACTTAATGATATATGTATATTTATATATATTAATTTAGTTTATAGATAAATTTGCAATAGAATTTGAAAAGAAAAAAGATGGTGCTAAATTATTATATTTCCCACTAAAATAATAGATGAGACGAAATTCCGTTGCAAATCTATTTATAATCCATCGCAAGTTTTATCCAAAAACATATATAAATTACAAAATATGTCATATTTTTTTTCAAAATTTTGTCACAAAACTATCATATTTTTAGTTACGAAATTTTTCTATTGCGAAATATTTGTCCCTAAAAGTCAATTTTCTAATAGCGGAGTTATGTGCACTTTATTGGTTGGACAAATATTGGGTTATACAAATCTACAAGTAAGTTTATGTACCAATTTCTTTTGAAAATTATAGTGATGATATTCTATGTGATGTAATTTATATGAATGTTGCTCTCCTATAGGTAAGAAGACTTAGTAGTGTCATTGTCAAGTTGTTTATAATGGGGGCATAAATTATACTGACAAGGATAGATGTTCAAGCAACTTATATGAGTCCAATAGAAGTTAAGCAAGAAAAGTTCATCTTTTGTTAAGAAAACTAAAATGACCCAAGGTTAAATTTATAATTAATACATGTAAATTGATTGTTCATGTGTGTATGTGAATGTGTAGAGTGAATTGTGGTGTTTGATATAATTTATGTGTTAGGAAGTAATAACTAAATATGAGTCTATGGTAATATATTTAGGATGATATTTATTTATGTTATCAATTATTATGTTAATGCAAATGATTAATACTTGATGAATTAAGCTTGTTTGTAAACTAAAACTTAAGTCTACCAAGCCTAGTAGATTTTGGCTTCATTAAACCCCAATATAAGCCCAAATCAAAGCCCAATTATGGCCCAAAGTCCATCACAAATCTACCGTAAATGTCAATATAGATTTGGATAAACATTAAAGCCTCATTTGTTACATTTTAGACATTCCAAAACAGAACAAAGGGTAGGAAATTTGTAACTCTAGAAGATTAACATTTTCCAACACCCAAACTAAGTTTTCCTGCACCCAACACACAAGAACCCATCCCCAACCACCATATATACATTAAGGTAAGTTTATATGATGTTTAAAGTGCTTTATTTCTCTTTAATCCATGAATTTTTCTGTCAAATTTAATGTATGTTGAAATATATGTGTATTGTTATATTGTGAAGTTGAGATAGCTTAGGACTTGTTATGGAAGTGCAAGGATGGTATTGAGTTATAGTGTGATGAGAGGTTGTTATTATTGAGTTGTCTTGAAGAGTATATTCATGTTGGAGTAGTGGAAGTGAAGTAAATGAAATTATAGTGTTTTGTATATCTAAATGGTTGAGGAATGAGTTTTGTATTTCAATGATGTTAAAAGGAAGTTTGTGTATGCTAAATGATATGGGGTTCTTATACCATCTATTAGGAAGGTTATATTGTGGTTTGGAATGAGTTGGAAGAGTTAAAATGTAAAAATTTTGTGTTTTGAAAACAAAGGAATTCTGCAACTCGAATTGTAGTGTACGCCATCGGCGTACTCGTCGACGTTAAAATTCTAACTTCTAATCTTTTGAAATTTATCTTAAATGCAGCTACGTAAAGACTCAAAGGGTCTGTATATAATGTATTTTTCTTAACGCAGCTTCAAACGCCGCCGGTGTATGATCCTACACCGCCGGTGTTGAGGTTTGCATTGTTGGCGTTAATTGCCGGCGTGGACTTTGTAAATTTCAATTTTTCTAGCTTTCTTCCAACATCTTCTAATACATGATATATGACTTTTTAATCAAAGATTTGCCCTGTATGATATATATATATATATATATATATGTTATGTGATGACTTTAGATTGTTTTTACATAAGATTTAATAATTTCCTAAGTTCTAATCTAGTGAATATAGTTGATTTGTGTGGAACAGAGATAGATACTCAGTTAGAGATTCCCATCGATTCTCAATCCGATCCAGGTACACAATAATTTGATTGATTATTGCTTAGGACAGCGTATTCAAATTTGACCTTAACTAAAGAATAATAAAAAGGTTTATTGAAATGATTTGTGATTGAGTCGTGTCTAGTATGGGGAACGACAACCTTGTCATGATGCAATGGCACAGTAGTTTAAGCACTTAGCCCGAATCTTTATCATGATGCAATGACACAAATCCATGATGCAATGGTTCACCATAATGCAATAGTGGTTTATCTTAATGGCTAAGTGGATAGATAATGGGATTAACTGTATCGGTATATTCTCTACTTAGACTCAAGAAGAAATAATATGTTTTAGTTCATGGGTATGGGACCGTTGAACTAATTGATGTTATAGACCAGGATAAGTGGAGTGTATAAAGGAGTGTGAACCCTAGATGATGCTATTAATAATCTTTATCGGTTAGATATAAGAGATATATATATCTGGTCTATCTATATTAACCCCTTGTGCAGCTGCTGTTACTTAGGACCCCCAGAATTCCAAGCTTGAATCGGAGTTTGAATACTCTAGTGTTGTTCTACTCACTTAACTAAAGATAATGAAGTTATGATGAATTGTTGTGTTGCATTTAGCTAAGTGTGCATGTCATATGTATTTGTTTGCATTATTGTGTACTGGGCCTTTGTCTCATGCTGCAATCTTGCAAGTGATTATGAGGATGAGCTCTACGATGATTTGGGCTATGGGACTAACTGGAAGGCTTCTATGGACGATTAGGAGTTTGACCTAATAGTAGATGTTTAGGACTTTTGAAATGATCTAAATTTAAATTTTATTTGATTTCCACGTATATGTTTATTTATCTTAATTATTGAACTAAATGAACATGTTGATTTATGAGAGTTGTGTTTGGTAATAGTTTAAATGTGTTTAAGTTAGTGTAATTTGAACATTTCATGTGTTATTTTGCATATGTAATGAAATCAATATCATTGTTTTATATATTAATGTGTGTATGGTATGGTTAATAATTGTATCTTTTATACATTAATATGTTAAGTTAAGTTTAAATCTATAAAATCAACTTTGGATTTGCTTAAGAATAGTTGATAGAAATTCTCCTTAGTTAAGCCAATATTCATGCCTAAATAAACCCAAATGAGCCTCAAATGCAACCTAAAGTCATATAAGCCTTAAAAGTCAAATTTGAGATAAGTTTAAGACCAAGATTTGCTCAATTTAGCTCTCTTTTGGCACCCTTTTTTTTTCATCCAAATTTTCCTTTTTCTTTCTTTCCTTTTCTCTTCTTCTTTCACTCCAAATTCCAAGCCTAAACCAAAGACAACATCAAGTTTTGTGAATCAAAATTCTCTTCAAGACAAGGCATATTCATGTGAGTTGATATAAGTATAACTTTTGTTTTATTTTCATTTCTTATAGTAGCTATGTGAGATCTTGGATAGAATGAGTTTAATACTATCTAAATTACTTGTTCATGCATTGAAATTAGGTTGGATTGTGTTTTGTTAGTGTGTGAGTTTGTTTATGTGTTGTGGTAATAATATGGAATGTTGGGAAGAAATAAAGATAGTTTGAGTAGTTAAAGTTGAGGATGAATGGAAAAGGGATTTGAAGTGATTAAGTGTGTTGATTTAATGTTTTAAGTTGCTAGAATTGATTAATGTAGATAGGAGTTAGTATATGAAGCTAAAAATGAAATTGAAGAAGGATTGAAAGTGTTATAGGTTGAAAGATACAAAGTGGAAAACAGGGGAAATGAGTTCTGTTCGAATAGGTCTATTTTGAACGTACATCGGCATCTGGAATTTCAACGCCGCCGGCGTAGAGGCGGTGTTGGAAGCAAATAGAAGTGATTTTTTAAAAGCCGCTTTAAACACCGCCGGCTTTTGCAAGGAAATTTTGCTAGCGTTTGTTTTTCAAAATGTACGCCGGAAATTAGAGATTCAAAGTCGCCGGCGTATGGGTGGTGTTGAAGTGGAACAGAACCAAATATTTAAACACCGGAGTGAAACGCCGCCGGCGTAAACTTCCCACGCTGCCGGCATTCATTCAAATTTTGCAAGCGTTGGAAGGCAGCGTATCCCCTGAGTTTTTCCAAAATTTAAACTTCTTCAATCTTCAATCTTTACTTCATATATGATTTCCTATTGAATATATAAGCTAGATAAACATGTTTTATGCATGAATTTAGTATTAAAACTTTATGCAAAGTTTAATGAATTTCCTTGTATAATTAATGTAGGATTATGATAATATATATATTTATATATATGGGATGTGAAATTTATATTCATTTATTGATTATTTTGATATTCCTATTTCAATTAAAGGTTCTTCGGTTAGTTCCTTACCGAGTGAATATAGTGATATACTATCGGGATCAGGTACGCAATAGCTTGTTTGATGTTTGTTAGGACTAGGCATTCTTAATTTGACTTAAATTGATTCGGCTTAATGTGTTGATGAATTGGATGTCTATTATGCTGTTTAATCTGGTCCGAGGAGCAGCAAACCTGTCATGATGCAATGACATGTTAGTTAGGTGCTTAACCAAGTCATGATACAATGACTTTACCATGATGCAATGGTACGCTATGATGCAATAGCGATTCTTGTTAGTTAAATGGGTAGCCGATAGGGGGAATAGTATTTGAGTAACATTTACTTAAACTTAAGGGGAAATACCATGGTTTAGTTCAAAGTTTATGAGAACTTGTGAACTAGACTCATGTTATGGACTAAGTTTAAGTAGAGTCGGGCAACAACTTTTGAACCCTAAATGAAGCTATTTTCTTTATGAAATAGATATAGGAGATATAGGTATTCGGACTACTTATATCAACCCCCTGAGCAGCTGCTGTTACTCAGGATCCCTAAATTCCCAGAGCGTGATTCCGAGGTTTGAATACCCTCCTGTTGTTTTGTGAAAGAAAACTTAATAAGATAATCACTTGTCTATTGATGCATTTCATCTGATTTAAGTTGGCTTGATAACTTGTTCTTGCATTTTGTTACTGTGTACTGGGCCTTTAGCTCACTTTTGCTGCTTTGCAGGTAATGGAGACGAGTTTTATGATGATTTGGTTATGGGTCAGACTTTGAGAGATTCATGGATGAGTGGGACGAATAGGACTCGAACACCCTAGACTTTTGGAGGTTTTTAATAAAGGAAAAGTTTTTGTATAGTAGGCTTGATAGATAAGCCTAAGTTTTAAAGACCTTAAGATTTTCTAGGGTTCTTTGTGTTGTAAGAAAACTTGTAATTTTGTAGTGTCTTGTATTGACACTAAATATTGTGCATATGATGTAAATGTATGTATAGATTGCTTCCATTAGCAATCTTGTTTTGTTAGAAGCTTTTTATAAAATTTTAGTAGTTTTGATCAAACAATTTTCATAAATTGTTAGTTTTAGGACAACCTTACATATAATGTGAAAATGTTATATGTGGTTGGGGATTTGGTACTCCAAATCTCGGGATTTAGAGGGTTGGGTCTTTACAACTTTGATGTATTTTGTGAAGTGTTTAGGCTTATTTATTAAGCCTTGGAATGTATTTTCGATCTAAGTTGTTTATGTAATTTAGTTTGTATGTGGGTAAGCTTTATATATTGGTGTGATCCTTGGGAGATCCTTAAATAATGTATATGATGTATGTTTTGTATATATGTGAGATGACTTACTACTAGTATAGTGATAGTAATTCTTAATGCAAATCATGTGAACGTTATATCTATTTTTAAGCAAGTTATCATTACAAACACTTCTTTTTAGACGACCTTATGTATAATACTTAGGTGTTTCCTAATACTTGAATATTATGCGTAGTCGGGGGATTTGGCATGCTTAATCTCTAGGTTAAGTGAGTTGGGTCCTTATAAAAACTAAGCGACAGAGTTTGTTTATGTATCTAAGTAGGTTGTCAAACAAAAGGAAGCCCCTAGAAAAATTTCGAGTGCAACAAGGTCAAGATTTTAGGTGAAACAACCACATGATAATGATAAGATCAAGGAAGTAGAAAAAAATTAGATAAACAGGAAACAGGCACAAAGATGTTTTGAACATCTAAGAAACTAGGAGGTCAAATGGTGAGTGGAAGGAAGGAAGATCGATCCAAAGGACCACTAAACCAGCTGACTTTTGTGTGGATCTTAGGCTTTAGTTCATTCATGATAATATAATGGAGATTAACTAAGATCATAATTTTATTTTATTTTTTCTGAAATATTTCCATGTCTTTTTTATTTTATTTTGGCTATTTAAGTTGTTGAACCTTTTTAATGTCTTTTCCATGTCTTTTCCATTTTATTTTGTCTATTTAAGTTATTGAATCCTTTTAATGTCTTTATTTTATTTCAAGCTATTTTTTATGTAATTAGTTTCCTATTTATGTTAGTTTAACCTCGAATTTTCTTTTTTCTTTTTTAATGGGAAAAAAAACCTAGATTTTTTATATGAGCCTACAAGCAATGTTACAAAGTCATGTTTTTAAGTCAAAATTAGGTTTAGTTGTTACTCTTTTAAGAATCAACAACATATTCATGGTGTTATTGAATATTGAGTAAGTTACTTTCTCTTTCTTCTACGTGACTTTGGTAAAAAGTGTTAATCGAATTTCATGATTCTTTTAATATTTTTTTTTATATTTCACAATGCATGCATAACATCAATATGTGATATAATCATAAGTTAGTTCGATTTCAATGTTTATGAATAATATTATATAATTGATCTAATTCATATCTCTATTTTAATTTTATTTCATAAATACAATTTTTATTTTGAAAACCCTAAATTCAAAAATCCTAAAATTCGACTAAACAAGTTCAATCCCACACACATCATATGAAATGTGTTACTAGTATAGTTCACAAGTATAATCAAGCTCGAGTCAGGTATAAATAATAATTTACTTTGAGTTGAATTTATATATCAATATTATTATAACTAGAACAAAAACAAATATTGGAGAAAAGGCAAATAATATCCTTGAACACTGACCTTAGTGCAAAAATACCTCTTAAGCTTTGGTATTAATGCAACTTCACTAAACCAAAAATCACTTGTTCTTCTCATTGCCAATTTATCAAAATTTTTAGGAGATTGTCTGCAATATTTGAAAGTTCATGCGGTACATTAATATTTATATCAAAGGTAGGTGCTATTTCCATATATATATATATATATATATATTAAGTAATCAAGTTTAAATAAATTTAATCAAGTTAACCTATTGATTTACATTTTCAGTTGAGGTCATACTCGAAATCACAGTCCCAAAACCAACTAAATTGGAATCTAACTCGACAGTTAAAAGTTTTGAGTGGATCACAACTCAACTAATTATCGACATAGCTTCGAAATGGACAAGTTAACATTCAACAAGTTCTTTATTTTTGCACATGTTGGATTGGAACCTTTACTTTTTAAGTACGTCATTTTATTCCTTTATACTTGTGTCATTATTCCAATTAAGTCCTCTATATGGCCATAAATCACAATAAATACTTATTGAGAGATTTGGCATAAAAATAGAAATATGACAACTAAATGACTTCGAAAATATATATGGTTATTGACTGAATTATATTGTAAAGAAATAAAATTAATTACGTACTTAAAATATAAAGAAATCAATGACTTATTTTACAAGTATGGGATATCTTTGATGCGGTTTTCCCACATTAATTCTAGAGTATTTTTCCGTTTTTAGTTTTCCTTTACTATAAATGGAGAAAAATGGGTAAAAATAACCAATTAACGTATGTAATTTAATATCAATAAATGGGCTTATGGAAAGCTGAAATCGCTGGAACAATTAAATATATTTTAGCCTATCAACCCAAAAACCAATGTGCATTTACAATTGCCGAACTTAATTTCCTAAGTTCAATTATTATATTTTTTTAATTTATGAATTAATATTTGATATAGTCTTTTTTTCCTATGGTATAAATCAATGGTTGCGATTGTCAGGTTTCTTAAAATATAATCATTTTTTTTTTTTTGCCTTTTTGTTAGCAGATCTTGAAATATCTATGATATCTTAATTCTTATAATTGAGCCTTTAGGTATTGATTACACACAAAGTAGTTGAATAAACTAAAAGGATTTAAGAAACATAAATGGTAAGATTTATTTCAAGCTGCAAAATAAATAATGTAACTGATCGACCAACCAATCCACAAATAAATTCTAACAAATGAGGTCCAGGCTTAAATTACTCTTTCCATGTGGGGGAACCATAAATTAGGTACTTATTTAAAAAGACGACTATTTTTGTCTATAAAATTTCGACATCTTCAGAGTCGTCTACAATGTTCTGTAAAGATATTTCTAAAAATCTGTGCATTAATTTATTTCATGTTTCCTCAAATGGTGGTTTTTTTTTTTTTTTTGGGGGGGGGGGGGGGTGGGGGGGGGGGTGGTGTGTTGTTATTAGGTCCAAGGACTGAAGGACGTGCTTTTCCAGTATCAATTGCATTGCAAATGGTCCCTTGATTCAAATTTCAAAACTAGGCCGAGAATAAATGAATTCACGGGCCTCGCAAAAACATCACCAAGATATATAAAGCTGTGGGACTGATGTTCTTTACCGTGGTAGCTCCTGGTGTTGAATTGATCCGACCCGCTTCCGTTCCTTGGCCCACATGAATTTCGGATGGAGCTAGATGGGGCATTTTAATTGATGGGCTGAGGCTGGGGAGGGCTTCTTTTCTTCCCGCAATTAGAGATGGGGCAGTGAAGGAAGGCTATAAGCTTAAACACATTACTTATGGTCTTATTTAGATAATTGAATTATACCATTTATCTTTTATTGACAAACAAATTTACACAAAGGGCTTCGCAAGTTTAGCCCAATCTAAATGTGACATAAGATGATCTAGTGACTCCTTTAATAACCCCCATAATCAGTCCTCCACAATATGCTCAAACTTACTTAAATACAACTAGTTGGACTAGCAATTTTCTCTGTTCACTTGGACAAAGACTTCCCCTTAGACTACAGTGATTGGTCTTCCAATGGTCCAAAAACAAGGATTAGTGGTCCCTTAACCGCTACTCAAAAACTTTCACAACTTTCACTATTTCCACTAACTTATAACCGCCACAATCAACCATCAACCACCAATCTCCAATGACCTATATATACTTATTTAGGAAATCTTTTAAAGATAGGTATGCACACATATAGCTCTCACTTGTCATTTTGTTTACTCTTTATTAAATATCTTATTGACTTGGTCATCAGAACCGAATAACCCCTAATACCCACTAACTCATTGTTATTTTTGCAAGCCCATTAATCTAGAGGCCGAAATCCAAGTCAGCCTACCAGCAAAGCTACGACACCAACACCTTTTACTTCAAGAATGTACCTACTTCAATCCTAAAAAAAATCTATTAAAATGAAATAGCATTGCTATATATGTAGTTACTTTACAAAATCAGAAAAACACCTCATAACGTACATTGAATCACTCTAAAATTTTAAAAACTATGCATAACCTCTAGTCCTCTATTATAACCCATTCAAGTAAATTTTTAAACACTATATATTGAGATACCTTTGAGGTCACGTAAGTTTAAAAGTTGGAATTTGAAACTTATTTAATCTTTTTTTTTTGTTACAAGTTTATTTTCAATTGCAAAAAAAGAAAAAAAAATAGAAATAGCGTAAACAAGACTATGTAAAGAACTTGATTGATATAAGGTGTGGTCCAATTAAATGTCATGGACAAATTCCATAGTGGAAGGCATTGAGGGAAAAAAAACCCATTAATTTAATCATATTTTAACAAGATCTTGTTTAATAGACACAAATCAAAATCAAGAATTAATTTAATCGTGTCGGGGGACTTCTTAACTAGCTTGCATGCTTAAATAGCTTTTTTAAAAGCTTATTTAGGAGGTCAAAAGGCTTCAATTATGTAGAACCCATTCATATTAAAAGCTTAGAAGGGGTTATAATTGTATTAATCAAGCCCACATCTTATTGGTTAACCATAAAAAAGATCTAGCAATAAATAAACTACTCATTTATCCATTGATCATTAGATTCATCCGTTGGTCAAGAATGAGCCTTCAAAGCTATAGATATTGATACCTTCCTACTTATTTAGAATAGAACAAAAAAAAGAGGGGGGTGGTGTGGGGTGGGTGTGGAGGATTCAAAAAGGCAACATTGCAATACTGAACTCTCATCCTAAAATATCAAAATAATAATTTAACAAAGGACGATTAAGAACAATCTTTTTAACACATATGTCATATTAGCTAAACAAGATTGTCCTTTCTCCTTCCATGCCTCTCTCTAGTCATATCCCTCTATATATGTCATTCAGTCAATGTTCAGTTTTTCCTAAAACCAAACCCTATCCGAAACCAAATCGTTAAGTAATGGTTTGGTTCGGATTAGAAATTTTTTAAACCATTAAATAACGATTTGGTTCGATTTGGATTATGAATTAAATCAAAATTCTAATTAAAAATTTTCTTTGTTTTATTTTCTTACATTTGTATAAACACTTAAATATTTATATTATTTTACAAAGTTTATATTATAAATCACGATAAAATACTTTATGAATTTATCATATTTTTAATCTATAGTACTAAATAAAATCAGTTATCCACCAATAAAATACGTTTACCAATAAAACCAATACATAGTAAGCCATAATTTATAATTTTCAATAGAACTATCAAGTCAATTATCTACCAATAAATTTACCTAAATAAAAAATCATATATCAACAAATTTCATCAACGAAAAAAATGATCCGCTTACAAAATATATTAAACAATTAATACATAATAAGAGTTTATAACTAAATAAATAAATTTCATACTTTATAAAGTTAAAAACTATTAAAAAAATAGTTCACCATCAACAAATAAATACAAATCAAGAGCTTGAAAAAAAATTTAAAAATGAACATGTTGATTTTAATCAATATTCATCAAATAATAAATATAAAATGAAATCATATGAACATATAGTAAAATATTGTTATATTTTTCTAAAAAGATTTGGTTCGGTTCTATGGATTAGTTTGATTTATCTTCCAAACCAAACCGTAAATTTACGGATTTGTTCAGATTGAAAATTTTTTAAACCAAACCATTAAAAAAACCATATTTTTGGTTTAGATTGGTTTGGTTATGGATTGGTTCGGTTCGATTGGTTTTTTTTCCCATCCCTAGTTGTAATAACTATTTCAATATTCACTTATTGTAAAAAAATAAAATAAGTAACTTATTGGAGTAAAAATTAAAATATTTATAATACATCTTGTCTTCATTATAGAAATAGGATAGAAACATTTATAATAAAGTAAAATAAATAAACATGGGTGTGAGGACATGAATTATTATATATTATTTTATGTAATAACAATTCATTATGAATTATAATTCATTTCAAATCAACACCGTAATAGTAATTTTACGTAGTATGAAGAAAAAATGAATACTTACTCATGTCAAATAAATAGGCTATAAAAGCATTATCAAACACTGAAATAGATTGATTGATCATTCTATTTCTTATTCCATTCTATTTCAATCCTAAGAGTGACATAAGATATATCACCCACCAAAATCCTAACAGTATCGGATATATTGGGATTGCTATTAATTGCTTTAGACCTAACTGCATCCTACGAGGAAGGTTCATCTTACCCTTAGTAAATCTCATAATTAAAAAGAGGTATAAAACTCATTTAAGGCCAAATCTTTTCAATTTATTTCTACCATCTTACATCATCTTTATGTAACACAAATCACGGGGACAGACGATTACCTTCGAAAGTAAGACATAATTAGCAGAAGAAGCTTCATAAATCTAAAATAGATAAGACGGATCCTGTGTTATCCTTTCACTACGTGAAAAATTCTAGCCTTAGAGTAGAACCATAGGGGTTGTTGACATAAATCAAGGAGGGTCCCGTTCCTTGTTTAGCAAAAGGAAAAGGGAAATAAGGCAAAAGCAAATCTCACGAGAGTCATTTCATCACACTTATTCCAAACACATTCGGACAATCGTCTCTCTATCCTTCCTCTTTATCCTTCCTTCTCTCTCTTTCTCTTTATCCTCTCGCTCTCACACATCTCAATAATTGTCGCCCACTCATGCTCCAAGTTTGGCTCAAGTCACTGTTATTACTAGCTAAACTCCTAATTCCACATGACAATAGCATGGGCATCCACATGAGCTGGACCCTACGGTCTTTTTGGCCATCACCTTCACTTCTTTGTTTTTGTGTGTATGTACATATTTCTGTCCTTCATCAAGAATGCCATAAAGTTTCACGTCTCTCAGGCCTCACCAAGGTAAATAATGAAAATAAATAAATAAATATATATATATATATATAAAAGATTGTTATATTTTCTATATATGTAAGTAATTAATGTAGGACTTATTTTATTTTCTTATTCATACAGGAGACAGTACAAAGGTACGAAGAATGAGCATATAACATTAAATTCCATGTCCTTTGTAGCTCTGCATTTTAAGTTGCTGTATTGACCAAAGATGCGTAAAATTTTGTCCATGCACATACGGCTGTTGCATTACGTTGGTTTTGTATTTGCTCGTTCAATCATTCATTAAGAAAACCTTGTCCTTTCTATGTGTATGCATCTTTGGAAAATAAAATACCTCGACATAGTAGATATCAACCATGAAGTGGATTCGTGGTACCTAGCTATTATTTCAACCAATGCAAGCACTATCCACGGGAAGGGAAATAAGGGGTCCACTAAAAGGTTTTCTTTTTTCTATCTTTTATTATATACGTCCCAAGTTCCGTTTGACTAATAATAATTAATGAATAACACATGGTAAGATGAAATGAACATACGATTACCTTTTATTTGTGACTTATTAAGAAAGGTAAAAAAACATTTAATTAAAGAATATATATATTATTTAACTACTAAAAGAGATATACGCATATAATAATACAAATACAAAATATAGTTGTCATTAAGTATTCAATAATTACAAAAAGAATATGAAATTTTAATAAAAAGATAAAAATAAAGAAAATTATTATTGAAAAGAGACCATCAAAAAAATAAAATATAAATTAATGAAGTATACAATCTACAGTGAAATGATATATATATATATATATATATATATAATATAGGGGACCATCATTCAACCAAAAAATATATAAGGGGACCATTAATGGTCCCATAATGGGATCAGTCTATCCATATTATTAAATTAATTATAAAAAATTAATTTAAATACAATATTAAGGTTTGATCACAATTGGAATAGATATGAACGATTCAATAATAATATAGACTGGTCCGATTAAAAAAAGGCATGTTACCATAAATTATATATATAAGTTAAATAACTATGTCTACAGACATCAACAAATAAATATAAATAGATATTGTATTATAAATAAAACAAATAGCTTATAAGTAGGGGGTGAGCAGGTACAGGGCGGGTAGGTATGAAGCCCTACCCGTATCTTTCCTTGTAAGGTACAAGATATAAAATTTTATACTCGAAACCCACAATGTACCACTTTGTATCCATCCTATACCCTATAAAATCTACAAGGTATAGGGTACCCTATAAAACCTGTACAAGAGAAATATTACTTTCAGAGTATGGAAAGAAACTTAAATATTATTTAATACCAATACTATCGCTAGTTGCTTTTGCAATTAAATTGAAGAATTTTGATATACTTTTTTCTATTCATAATCTCATACCATCCTTGCTCTTATTTATAATAATAATAAACCATTTTGATGCACAATGATATTAGAAAAAATAGTTAACTTTAAAATTTGTGGACATGGAACAATAAAAAAAAATAAAAAATATAAAAGTAGCAGTATGAGGAAATATCAACATTGTATCCATATAAGAAATCAATTTTTTTAAAGGAAAAAGAAAGAGGGAAAATAATAAAAATTGTAAAAGAATGAAGAAATGTACCAAAAATTTATTAAAAGATTTGCATTTTAAGTTAATTACCCATTGATAATACATAAAATATTTTTCAAATTGAGGATAATTAAAGGATTGTAGCACCATTAAAAACTAAATAATAAAAACAAAAAAAATATCACTATCTTAAATAATATTGATATTAAAAAAATTATTCGAAAAAATAGTACTATCTTATTGTTAATAAATTAAGATTACTTTATACAATTCTTTTAGGTAGGTATATGATACTTAGGAATTTGTATCTTGTATTCAATAAAGTACAGATTCCAGGGTGGGTATAAGGTATGGAAAGCCTATACCTGTACCCTATCCTGTAGGAGCAGATTTCGAAAATTCTATACTAGGAACCACACACTAATCCTTAATACCCACTTAAAACCTACCCGATTGAGCAGAATCTGGGTGGATACCCTGCACGACAGGTTACTCACTCAACCCTACTATGGGAAAGGTATCAAAAGGAAGTGGGAAAAGGAAAAATAACTTAAAATTACAATTAATCAATTTGGAATTAAATATCCTCTAACAAGTTTGCTTCCTACTATAACCTTTTCCTTTCTCACAAGCCACTATATTAAGATTTGTCTTATTGCAATACATGAAGCAAAAAGGGGAAAGAGAGAGAAAAATCAAAACAAGTAAGCCTTGCAATCTCTTAGTTCTTTACTATAATAAATGAGCACTAACAAACAGATAGAAAAATTAGAAATCTAATCACTTTTATGATAATTTGATAAAAAGATGAATTTATAGAATCCCTAAGTTATTATTAGTGCTATGCAAATGAGCTTTGACCCATGGGCCAACTCATTTAACTTGCTTTTAAAACGAGTTAGGGTCAACTTGTTTTAGCTTGTATAAAAAGTAGGCTAAATTTACCCAACATGTTTAACCCATAAGCTAAAGTAGGTTAGCTTGCAAATTAAGTCGTTTAGTCCACTAGTCCACTTGTATAAAAAAATAAAAAAAATTGTATGGGAAATAACTATTAATATAACATTGTTATTATGACTTTTATACTTGAGCTTATATTTATGTGATAATTGTAATAGAGAATGACAAATTGATGCTCCATCATAACATTATTTTAGATATAAATTTATTGTTTTAAACGAAATATAATATCTAATAAATTATTTTTATGGTTTCGGTTTGGTTTTTTGGTTTGATCGGTTTTTTTGCACACCCTTACTTTCCATGCATGTTAATAGTACATCAATGATTTTGGTTAGTATACATGAAAAATATTTTCAGGTACGAATTTAATCAAATTTTAAAGTTCATATACTAAATTGATTAATTTTAAAATTCAAATACATAACTATATATTTTATCTAAATTTAAGTACCATTCAGGCATTCACAACACTTACCCACTTAAAAATAAACTAGGTTTGTTTGAACAATATGAGGTATTTGATTAAAAAAGGGTCGGAAATTTGAACATGTTAGAAAGAAATTCTCCAAAGAAGAGGTTTACTTAAGATAATTATAATGAAAGAAAATTTATCAAGAAGAATAATGTGAATTATAATTTTACGATATGACAAATAGGATGGCATGGTATTTGAGACAACGAATCACAAACAGAGTAAGTGACTTTTTTCAGCTTGTTGTTTTGAACATGTTATGTTTAGTGGATTCAATGGGTTAATTGATACACAACATGTTAATATTTACTTTTATTTCTAGTGATTGTGATGTAGTGAAAAACTATTTGGAACGTGAACGTACAAACCATATGTATTATTATAAGATTTTCTGGGAATGTCGAACTACTCATATTATTTTTCCAAAATTAATTTTGAAGCCTACAACAGATGGTGCCAATGCCTAATTATTTTGTTCTAGTATAGTTAGTAGATGTTTAGTCGACTTTTCCTATATTCTAAAGTTGATTAGGTGATTCCACTTTTTGAAAATTATGTGGCGCAAGAATGTGTTCATCAGTCCCTGGTTTCAAAATTTATTTTCGAGGTCTATTTAATTAAATTTTGGTTATTAGTGGTTAATTGAAAATAATTAATTGAGGTTTTGATTGTTAACTGTATATTGCATTAGTTTATCAAGTCCAACGTGATATAACATATGTATAATATGTGTTTAGAAGTCCTTGTTACCCAATAGGTATTGCTCACCCTTTAAATATATATATTTATTATCAATTGTTTAACAAAAGGGATTTGAAGAACAAGTATAAGATTGAGCCTTATCACCTATGTGTCTTACAAGGATATGTGAAGTGTGGGTTAAAGTATTAGATTTGGACATGACATTTCAATATATTATAAAAAAGTAAAAAAAAAAAAAAGAATGTGAAAGTACCTAGTAAATATTACAAAGATGATACTTAATCATGAAGATATATTTAATTATTTTTGTCATAATTCTTAAGGTAAAAAACATTAATATAAAAAAATATATTACCATATTAGAAATTATGTAGAGATGAATACCTATATAAGTATTTTTATTGAAAAGTTAAAAAAAAAAAAACCTACGTAAGTTATTTAACTGCTTAAATTCATACTCGATGTACCACTAAACTTAATATAAAAATTCCTATATATTTTATTTAATTGTTAATTGATTGATTAGATGGTATATTGAGGACACCAAAGAAGTTACCAACCATAAAAAGTTCAATCAATAGATTTACTATTTTTATAAGTACCAAATTTTTGTTAAACCAACCTATATATATATATATTATATATATAGAGAGAGAGAGAGAGAATAATCCCAACTCTAAATGTCATGTGTCCTTGATGTGCTTTACCTCTCTTTAATTTAGTATCGAGTGTTGATAATTCTTAGATCCCTATGAAAGTGCTTTTGAAAGTAGGAAAAAAAAACAATAAAGTATTATAAAATATATAATAAAAATGAGAGTTTTCTTTCTATTTTTTACTTTAATTAATATTATATTAATTTAATTATTTTGGTTAAAGGTGGCCACTTGATAATCATGCCTTTTGACTGAGCACATGGGTGCGTAGCTTCCCTCACAAATGAAGCATCACACAAGCACACTCTTTGAGACACTTAAACTCGCTGCAGCTACACAGGAAGACATGACTAACTAGGAACTCCCTCCTGAAATACTCCTCCAGGACCAGTCCCTGTCATATTGTTGCCCACAATATCAAGGAGGCCATTACTACACAATAAACAAAGAATTGATCTTTCCAACAGCTTCCTAGTCCCTAGGCCTAAATTCTTTATTTCTTCCCTCCAGATTACTCCACCCACCTTATCTAATAGTCCAACTGCCTGGACAACTCCATAACAGGAAAATTCTCCTTCCAACGTTTCACATTGGAGTCCAAGCCACTAAATAACTTCAAATTTGAGAAAATGAAATGTAACTTCAGTCTTCATCCAGAATCTTTAAACATAAGTAATACCAACATGATTAAGGAGTTGGTCGATGTTAGAGTCTAACACACAATGCATCCAATGCAACCAACCTCCAAGAGTTTTGAGATAACGCGAGCACCACTTGGAAGTAATTAAAAAATTTCTTTTGAAATTCAAAAAAAAAAAAAAAAAGAAGGCATAAACCAAAATTGAAAAACTTTGGATACAAGTAGAATCAATTCCCATGACAAAACATAACCGATCTAACCTACTCACTATTTTAAAGCACCATCTATTAGGAAGAGTCGATTAGATAGTGGAGATAAAAGTCCTATTGTTATGCCTCGATGGTACCTTAGTAGTAGTAAACAAACTACACTTGATTACCATCACTAGTTTACTTTTAGAGAATGATATGTTTTTAAACAACAGGATCTTTTAGTTCCTTTGATAAGAAATGACAAATACATGTAAATCATAAATTAGTAAATAACCATCATTTCAATGCTTGAATATTATAAACCATACTGTCTTTCTAAAAGTCTTTAAACACATTACTAATAATTTAAATACTAACTAGCTTAGACTAAAATAAAACAAAAAACTTATCTCATAATCTTCCATAAACTTTCAGTCTTAAAGATCTTACCGGAGCTAAACTCTTGAAATTGATTAGCCATGGCCTAAGTGTAAACCTGAAATGACTGTTGGAGTGTAAGCAAAACTACAGGCTTAGTGAATAACCATAACTTACCACATATCAAATAAGTTATTAACAATCATATGAAATGCATCAATCAAGCATATGCACAAATAGAAGCCTGGATAACCCGGAATCCAAAGTAGGATGAAGATTTACGCCCTCTCATCGGGGTTGAAGAAACACAATACTATAGCCTACCTACCTAAGAGAGAATAAGCATACAGGAAAGCAACAATACTCACTTTAATTATCACTTTGAATTTATCATGTCTTCAACACTCATTTCCTGTTTTAGCTTTAGAAACTCCACTAATTATTAGTTATTTCAAGCAATACCATAAATAGCGTCCTTCATTTACCATTCAATTCCTATGTTATCAACAAAACAAAGGTGATCTTGCAAATAACTAATAGCTTCTTGCCTAGAAAGACCAAGCATTACTAGAGATCCAAAACACTAATCGTAGTAGGCTATCACTTAAATGCTGCTTATGCAAATCATGAAATGCATGTTTATTTCATTTATGGTATTAATAGTTTTTAATCAAGTTTAAGGTGATCAATCATCTCATAAACAAGCAATGTACTATATAAGCAATACAATCATATAGAATTCTGTTATTACTATTATTATAGTAACTTAGCAATCAACAATTCATACAACAAATAATTCCTGTAAACCCATACACCATATCCTGATTATTATCTTTCATTAAAGATCAGCTAAGCTACAAGCACACACAATGTAATAAGATTGAGTTACTCACCTACTCATACTGGCTAATCGTAATAGTCAGTAGGGAAATCCCCTATAGTTTCAAATTCACCTATTGAGAGGAATAAAATATTCATCAATAAAACATAAATTATAGTACTAAAATCCTATGAGGGTCTAAGTGTCCTATATTAGTATTTGGTTTTTTTCTATTACTATATTGGTCCTTTAATGATCTAATGATAATAAATTATTATTTAATATTTATTTTCATTTTACTTTTCTGGATCTTTTTAGATATTTATATATTTTTATCAGGTATTCAAAAATTTGGTATTTATTAGGTTTATATTTTTATAATTATTATTATTGCTATTTTTTATACCATATTATTATTGCTATTTTTTATAATCATTCTTATCGAGCCATTATAGTAACACGTATTTATTTACTAGTGATTTAGTGTTTCATTATGTTTCTTGATATATCAATATTCTTATTCATCGTACGATGGATATCACATTATTAAAAAATTGAGCTTATTTAAATTTCCATTCTTATGTATAAAATAAGTATTTTATAATTATTATACTTTATTTTCATTTATAAAGTATAATAATATTAACAATAATGATAATATATTAGTAGTATAATAATGATAATCATAAAGTAATAGCTACTAATATTATAATATTTTTCATAATAACTATATTAAAATAGTAACAATCTTAATGACAACAATAATAATAATACATATCATGATAATAATAATATACTAGTAATAATCATAATAGTAGTAATATCATTAATAATAATACTCATAATAATATTTTGGATTATAGAATGATAATAATAATCATTTGTGATAATAATAATAACAACTAATAATTTATAATAATAATAATGTCATTAATAATATTACTAATAAAACATTAGTAATGATAATAATAACATTAATAATAAGGAATAATAATAATAACGTTAATACTAATCTGATTAATATTAATACTAATATCACTAATAATAAATAATATCTTTAGTGATACTAATAATAGTAGTAGTAGTAGTAGTAGTAATAATAATAAATTCAGAACTAAATATATTTTTATAATTAATTTAATTTAATTTTTATGTAGGGCCAAGAGGAACACAGCTTGGTACACGGTCGTGTACTACTCGTGCTCTTCTAGAACATGGCAGTTCTTGAAAATTAAAAGCCGAGAAGGAGGTACAAAGGGGAAGTCCACGCCTGTGTTTTTCAGTGCTCATCTGGAAATTCGGCTTTTTTAACACGTTGATCCATTTTTCTTTGATTTTTCACATCCAAGTTGTATTTAAAGTGTTCTTAAGAATTTATACATGTTATTATATATACACATATATAATCTCATAAACATCCTATATGTCCATAATCCTTGTTTTACACATCAAATGGTACAACTAGGGTTTTTAGGAACATTACTTGTTGGAGCTTATTATGTTATGTTTTGTAACTTGTTCTTATGTGGTGTCGACCTAAGAACATCAAAACTTTGTTTAGAACAATGTTGTACAAAGAACTCACAACGAACGAACAACTTACCTTATTCTCCTTTTTCCAAGCTTGAAGTTGTATTTTAATGGAGTTTATGTTGTGTTGGGTTGTTGATTGTTTTGGTGATTTGTTTGGAACGAATTTAGCTAAGGTTTGGAAGGCTTAATGGTTACTAAAGTTGAGGTTTAATTACTTTGTTGTTTTGCTCTTTAAGATGTTATTTATATATATGTGTATGGTATCTCATTTTTTTGGACAAGAAGAGGAAGAACTCCACCATAACCAAGTTACAAGAATTTGTAATCTTCATGCATTAGTTACTTGGCTTATTTGGATGGTTTTGATTAGCTCTTGGAGTTGTTTTTATTGACTTGGTTTGTTTTTTTTTTGACCCAATTTCTCCAAATTTTTGGTTAACACATCTCAAGAAGATTCTAGCCATCAATTTGGTGAAATTTGCACTATAATATATATATATATATATATGTTAATATAATAATAGTTAGTTAATAATTATCAAATTTTAGGGTAATATATTAAGTTAAACGGGTACAAAAATGATAATTATTTAAGAGTTTTATCTCCAAAAATTTATATAGAGTTCTACAAATTTTCTAGATTATTATTGAGTTCAACTTTAGGTTTAAAGTTTACGTGATTAATTATTTTTAGGTTTTATCTCATCCGATTAGGTTTTCTAAGCTTAATAGGTCAATTTTTGTTTTAGGCTCTAATAGTTTAAAAATACCCTAATTAAAACAATGGTGTGATCCAAATATTTATTTGGAGTCTAGATTATTAGTTATACATTTGTTTATGTTTTTGTTGTGTATTTATAACCCTAACGGTTCATCTTTAGGTTATCATTTTCTAACTACAAGTATAATTGGTTATTTATTCTTTATCGTACTTAATGTCTTAGCCAAATTATTCTTATATCTTGAGTTTTTGATATCCACTATGAAATCTTATTAGTGAGATTTAATACTATCTAGGAATTTTTGTTTTAGGGTTTAAAACTATATATGGGCTTATTACTACTCGTAGTTCTATTCTAGAGTCTTTATTGAGTTCAATTTTAATCATCTATTTTCTATATTTATATTTTTATCTATTTTTACTCATATGAAAAATTCTCGGGGTTTACACTTATACCCCTAATCCTTAAGCATACTCTGCCACTTGTGTGCCTTTGAACCTTTCTCACAATTACTAGCATCAGAAAAAATATCATTTGTGGCTAGAAGATCTTCTTTATCAATGGGATAGACATCCCGAGGAAGCAATCTTACGCCTCAACTAGTTTCGCTGTGACAAACGGGAGGTAGCCCTCGATGCATACCCAGAGATAATCATCAAAGCACCAGTAGTGTCATTTGAGTTGGAACCTAAACATGCTTACCTCTAAGCTATCACCATTGGGATAAAGACAAAATTGAAGAACACAATGAGAGTATGGACAATGGAAGGACAGAAAAGTTGAAAACTGTAATCGACTTGCCTACATTATAAGAATTGACTCATCGCAACCATTTTAGTAAAAAAAAATAATAACAATAAGGAAACAACAGACAATCATGAATGTTAATCCCAAACAGAGCGATCCTACATTCTAGAATTTCTAACAGAAGTAGTTATGAATAGACTACTACGAGTCTAATCAATAAACCCTGAAGTGACACTTGTCAAGATAGAAAAACAACATTCCTAAATTCAAAAATTTACAAAGCTTTCCAAAGAAGACTTCATCCAAATTGAAGCCACTCTAATACAATAGAATGCCTCTATAATATGCCAAGTTAGACAAACCTAAGTAAATCGGATATTGATGTAAAAAGACATACACATCACCACAATAAGCAAAATGTAAAGAGTATACAAGATAAAATATAAGAGAACAACACAGATAAAGAAAATGCTTTATTCCATTCGCAATGAAGTATAGTATTGAAGTTGACATACCCGCTTAATTGCAACAATATTATATAAAGATTGAAATAAAACTCACCTAGTAGGAAAGCTTCGCTATAACTTAAGAAGCTTTGCTACATCAAAGACTAAGTACATAAAAGAGGTTGATCGACTGGGAACTTTGCATAAGAAATAAGCTTGGCTACACTTGACTTAACTTATGAAAAGTAAGGTAAAGCTGATGAAGCTTTATATACGCCAGCTATGCAGTAATCCAAAATACTCGGAGGAAACGAAATGTCGCATGACGGTTGCCCATCCCACGCATCCTAGTTGCACCACGAAGTGGGGGAGGTTGTCCCCAATAATGGAAAGACCTAAAGAGTAGAGAAGACTATGGTGATGGATCTACCAATCTCCTTAGACCTATAGGCCTACTAACCCTTCTACAACAATGAAGATTTTAGTGCACCCATGCTATTAAGGTCACTTGTCCCAATGATAGGGTAGGCAAGCCGTGGTCACATACTCTACATACCTCCAATTCTTTAAAGCTACAAAGAGAACGACTCAAGGATGAAGAAGAAACCTACTAGATCATTCTTCTTTTGCCTACGACAGGTGAAGTGAAATACCCCAAACTCTCACTTAGTTAATTAGAAATGGTTTAATTGAATTATAGAAAAGAAATAGACAAATTGAGATAATTAAATTAATAAATAGGTTAAATGGACATTGGTGATTTTAAATATTCTATTTCGTTATATTTATTCCTTCTTTAAATCGATTTGGTAAATCAATCTATTTAATTAAATTCTTTTTTATGAATACACTTCTCTCGTATCTAATTCAAATTCTTAAATTCCCAAACAAATATATTTAAATGTCCAGTAAAGTTCTAAACCTTCAAATTTTATTTTACTTTCATATTGCTAAATCTTTATAATTTTTGAAATCAAATACTTGTTTAAAAATATTAGTTTTAAACTCAAATCCAAATTAAATATCAAAATTTCATTTTTAAGCTTTCAAAATGTGTTTTTATAACAAGTCATAAATTTCTAATATATATGTTCTCAAATTATTTTCTAATTATTTATGGTACTAAAAATAATTATAAAAAATATTTAAACTTAATACCCTATTTTATAAATATCCTTTAATCTTATCCTTTTATCCTTATTTCCCTCTCTCCTTACAATTATGTGCTACCCCGTTTTTTTCCATCGGTTTCTTCTTCATTTCTTCTTTTTTTCCTTTCGCTTTATTTCCAAAATTAAGCCCACAAATCTCCATTAAAACAAGAATTGACAAGGAATCAAGCTAGGGAAGAAGAGTAGAGAAGGAAAACAAGCATGAAGTGTAAAGAGAACTCAAGAGTGCATGTGTTCCTAAAGGAGATAAGTGTTATTTCCTTGTTATCTTTATTGTTTACTTTTTGTAATTGGTAAATTGATGTTGGAATAAGTCAAAAGTGATGTTTATATATGTATTTATTGGATTTATGGTTGATGGAAGTTGACATTGTGATGAAGAAGATGATGAATAGTTAAGTTGAGGTTTGTTGGAATGATTTGATGTTTGATGTATATGATGAGGGGAATTTATGCTTTTGATGTTGTTTGAAGTGTATAATATGTTATGTGAAGTTTTTATGATGTTTAAGTTGTATGAAAACATGTAAAAGTTGATATATTATGTAAAGGAAACATGAAAAATGCGTGCATTGCTGTAAAAAAATTTTTCTAGATCAGCCCTACGTGGTGCATGGGCGTGCATGAGCTTGTGCTGATCAAAAGAAGCTCTTGGATCACTTTTTTAACCTTTGCCCCACCTTGTACATAGGCATGTACGTGGTTGTGCATGTCATAAAACCTTGAAAAACTCCTATTGGGTCACTTTTTCGTGCCTTACAAGGCCCCGAGCACGGCCATGTACCAGGTCGTGTACTTTCTCCTATTTCGCGGCTTGATCGTATTTTGGCTGTAAATTTTTCATCTGAAATCCGATTAAGGTGATTCAAGTTGAGTTGGAAAGATTAAAAAGACATCTACAACTTTTATGTTTTGAATTTTTACAAATTCGAAAAGTATCAATGCTTAAATTCTAGTTTTTTCCAGCTATTGTGTTTTCTTAAACAAAGTCAAAACTTGTATTTTCTTTCTAAATGTTTGTTGTTAAGTGTAAATGAATCTTTTTAAGTTAAAATGAGATAGATACGTGATATTTGATGTGTTATATTAATTAATTTATATAATTAAGCATGAATTAAGTGGATTTGTAGATTCAATAAATAGTTCAATTAAATATAGATGTTAGTTATAAAATGAGCTTAGCTAACAAACTTAGGTTTAACTTGATTAAATAGACTTGAATGAGTTAAAATGAATTAGATTGAGTTAGTTTAACCATCTTTGACTTAGTTTTTGAATTGATAAGGGTTAATTAATTTAGCTAAGATTTAGTTAAAAGGAGTTAATGGTTAATAATTGGTTTAAGTTAATGAGATAGGATAATCTTAGATTAACATAGTGAATATGTTGTTTCAAATGTTTGTTTGCTTAGGAATTTTGTGTTTTTGGAATATGAATGTTTTGTTGATGTTTTTGTAATAAAATACTATAATCAAAGAGAAAAGAAATACTTTGACAGACAAAGGAGAACTGTCCATATTTTGGCGGGTTCCAAAATTAGTGTTTGATCAAATAGGGTTATAATAAAAGTTTGAGATGAGTGAATAATTGATAGAAGTTCTTATATGAATTTATTTATGAACATATATGGATGTCTAAATTATCTTCTGGGATGGCTTCTGATCTATCTTATGTTTCTATTTGGATTCTAAATTAATAAGGCATGCAGTAACTTGCGTGTTGGATGCTAGGATAGGCATCTAAAATGAATTAAAACTTAAATACGGTTTAGTTAATTGATGAGTGTTGATTATGTTTTTCACCTTTGAATCCGGTTTGGGGAGTGGAAAACCTATCATGATGCAATGAGATGTTAAAATAGGCACTTAAGCCACTTTTGTTATGATGCAATGACTTCATACCATGATGCAATGGTGACTTCTTTTTAAATGGCTCAGCGAGTAATCGATAGGGATGTAGTAACGGTATAACATTTACTTATCTTAAGAGGAAATAATATGATTTAATTCAATGTTTATGGGAGCATGTGAATTAATTTATATTATGGATTAAGTTAAGTAAAGTTGAGTAACGGCTATTAACCCTAAATGAGATTACTAATCTTTTTACTTAGATTTAGGATATATAGGTATCTGGGCTATCTATATCCAACTCCTAAGCAGCTGCTGTTACTCAGTACTCCTAGATTCCCATTGGCTTGTTCCGGAGTGTGAGTGCTCTAGTATTGATTTTTTTATTCTAATAGAAAGATAATAACTTGTGGATTGATGCATCTCATTTAGTTAATGAAATAGCCATGAATTTCCTAATTTATATTTTAATGTATTATTGAAATAATATATGATTTTGAAATGAGATATATGTACATGAACAATATAATTAGTGCATATGTTGAATATGTGTCATTTTGTGTGTATGTAGTGCAATGAAATTACTATTATTGTATTATGTACATTAATGTGTGCATAGTGTAACGAATGTGTGTCTTTTGTAAATTAATATGTATGTGTTATGTTTAGAATTATTAAAATAACTTGTGAATTGCTTAAGAATCTATGACAGAATTTTTACAAAGTTTAAGCCTAAATTTTAAGCCCAAATTAAACTCAAATGCATTCCAAATTAAGCCTAAGTCAAATATGCCTCAAAAGTCAAACATAGGATAAATTTAAGTCCCAAATTTAATCAAATAATGTCTCTTTTGGCAGCCCTATTTTTCATACGAATTTTCTTTCTTTTCTTTTCTTTCTCTCTTCTTTCTATCTCAAAAAATATGCCCTAAACCAAAATAAAAAACAAGCCTTTGGATTCAAAAATCTCTCTAAGCCAAAGCCTATTCGTGTAAGTTAAATGTAAGCATAATCTCTTTGTTTTATTTTCTTTCTTGTAATTGGATGTAAAACTTATGATAGGATGCGTAAATGCCAATTGAGTTGATTGATTTATGCATTGATATATGTTAGATTGTGCTTTGTTATTGTGTGAGCTTAGTTAAGTGTTAGGAAAGTTGTAAGGAGTGTTGATGAGTAGTGGAACTAAGTTGAGTAGTTGAAGTGTGGAATTGAAGTGTAATTGGTATTTGAATGTTGTAGTTGGGTGTTTGATGATTAGAAGTAGAGTTTGTATTGTTTAGATGGTGTTTAGAACATATAACAAGTTTTGGGAAGCTTAGAATAAGTTTGAAGAATTTTTTAAAAGACTTGAAGTTGTAAAGAAAATAGGGGAAGTAAAACATTTTCGTATAGGTTTATTTTTTAGCGTACATCGGCAACTGGTACTTTAACACTGCCGGCGTAGAGGCGGTGTTGAAGGTGATCAGAACCTGTTTTTTAAAAGCCGCTTGAAACGCTACCGGCTTTCGAAAGGAAAGTTTGCCAGTGTTTATTTTTCAAAACGTACACCAGCTATTAGAGTTCCAACATTGTCGGCTTAGAGGCGGTGTGGAATGAAAACAAAATCATAATTTTTAACACCGGGCTTAAGGCCGCCTGCGTAGGATCTAAAGCTATCAGTGTACATGGATGCACTGCCAGTGTTGTTGGTATCCACAGGCATAGACCAACCCTATGGAACTCTCAAAAAATTTTTGGAAATTAGAGTTGTAGTCTATACTGACTCAAGGCTGCCGGCGTATCCTTGAACACTCCAGTGTTGGCAAGTGTTGAGTTTTAGTGCATTATGCACCGGTTCAACACTGCCGGTGTTGAAGGCCGGCGTGTCCCATGCAATTTTCATTTTAAAAAACTTTCTTCAAAATTTCCCAAAGCTTGATATATGATCAATTAAATAATTGTTAAGTATTGTATGATATAATAAGATGTTTAAATGCTCTGTTATGACCTTGTAATAATTTATTTGAATTTCTTTGATTAATTATATTTGGAACTAGTTAATTAATGCTTAAACTAAGTGGGAAATTCAATATTGTCTTAAACAGTGATAGATTCTCGCTCGGCCAGCCCCATTAGTTCCCGAGCCATCTCAGGTACACGGTAACTTGCTTGTTTCTTTACTAGGATAAGCATTCAATCAAGTTACTCTAAATTAAGAAAATTTTAATAATTGATGAGTGTTGATTGTCTTTTTTACGCCGTTGAATCTAGTTCGGAGAGCGGTACCTTGCTCAGATTAGGGGCACGGTGCTTTTTTGTTATTGGATATATTTATCTAGGAGATATAAGTATCTGAGCTACTTATATCAATCCCCTGAGCATCGTGATGCGTTACTCAAGATCCCCTAGTATTATGGGCTATGCCGAAAGGTGGGGCTGCCTAGTCTATATGAACAGTAAGGACCACTCAGGAAGGCGGACGTGATACTAGATCCTTAATGTCCAGAGTTTGAATGATCCCATGATATATGACTAACTAAAGATTGAATAATAAATTATTGGTTGTTGCATTTTGTATTTAGCTTAGGCATGTGTGAATCACTTTACATTTGTATTCGTTACTTACGTATTGGGCCTTTAGCTCATATTTTAACAATTTTAGGTGATGAATCCGACGAGTTTTACACGAGTATGGGGTATGGAACCGATTTCGAGGATTTTCTTGATGATTTGGAGGACTAGAGTTGACCTTAGACTTGATGGAATCCAAATTTTGTAATAGACTAGTTATATTAGTCTTGTGATAGTATTTAAAGTTTTAGTTGGATTTTATATGTAATTTTGTTAAGGCTTGTAAGAAGCCTTTGGATGTAATATATATATATATATATGTACTTAGCTATGTATGACTTAAGTTTTTTCTTTTTTTTTGTGAAATATGATAATGGTGTAGTGTGTTTTGTTAAAAGTTTTGAAAAATTATGGTTTCTATTATATTAACTACGTGGAATTAGATAAATAATTCCTCAAACAATTCTTTTAGACAATCTTACATATAATCCTACAGGTTATATGTGGTTGGAGAATTGTTATCGCCTATTTTAATTATAGGGGTGATAACGGGTCCTTACAGTTAGGTCGTATGTCACATTGCATGTGCTTGTGTTACTGTGTACTAAGATACAGCTCATTATTGTTATTATTGTTCTTTTCCTCAGTGATATCTTAAGGATGATGATGATGATGATGATTGATGATGATAATGTTGGTGATGATGATGATGATGTTAATGATGATTTGATGAAGATGATGATGGTGTTCCTTGTTGATAATGATGTTGTTGTTGATGGATTTGGTGATGATGGATGATGTTGATGATGCTTGACTCGGGTTTTACACGCTTATGATGATTCGGAGAGGATTTGTGGATGAGTGAAGTGAGTAGGAGGATGTAGTTTAGTTATTTTATTTCTTTTTGTTTTCTATTAGTGAGAGCTGGATTTATGATTTAAACTTGTTATATTTTTTAAAGAGCATAGTGGAGCCCATGTTTTGTAATTAAACTTTTGCAAATTTTTATTTAATCGAATAATTTTCCACTTGAAAGAGTGGAAGTTTTGAAATGTCTTTCTTTCAAAAATGTTTTATAAAATTTATTTCCACTGCTAAATCCAATATTTAAAAATCTAATTAAACGATTTCGCAACTTAATATGAGCCAAAGGTCATCTCTAGTCCTCTAAACCACCAAGAAAATCCTCGAAATCGGTTCCATACCCCATATTCGTATAAAACTCGTCAGATTCATCACCTAAAATGGTTAAAATATGAGCCAAAAGCCCAGTACACAAGTAACGAATACAAATGCAAAGTGATTCACACATGCTTAAACTAAATGTAAAATGCAACAACCGATTATTTATTATTCAATCTTTAGTTAGTCATACATCATGGGAGTATTCAAACTCCAGGCAACAAAGATTTTTGGGGGAACCTGAGTAACGATCACGATGCTTAGGGGGTTGATATAAGTAGCTCAGATACTCATACCATCCTAGATAAATTTATCCATAATGATTTAGTAATCTCATCTGGAGTTTCTAGCCGTTTCTCAACTTTACTTGACTCAATCCATAATATCACCTAATTCAAGTGTTCCCATAAACATTAAATTAAATCATATTACATCCTTTCAAGAATAAGCGAATGTTATGCCGATACCAAATTCCCATTGACTACCCGCTAAACACTTATGAAAGTCATATCAAAATGACAAGGGTGGTCTAAGTGCCTAAAACTACCATACCCCCAATCTGAGTAGGGTTACCGCTCTCCGAATCAGATTCAACAGTATAAAAGACACTCATACAAATGATTATCATATTTCCTTAATTTAATGAAATTTTAAAGAATGTCTATCCTAAACAAAGAATCAAGCAAGTTACTGTTTACCTATACCTAAAAGTGTATTATTACATTCACTCGGAGGGGAAATAACTGAGAAACCTTTAACTGAAATAAGAAATATAAAAACAATTCAATAATCGAACATATAATATATATATATATATATAACATAATCCTAAGTTAGCTATACAAGAAGATTTATTGAACTTAAAATATAGTTTTATCAATTAATTTATACTTAAAACATGTTTATATAGCTTATAAGTTCAATAGAAGATCATATATGAAGTAAAGAATGACAATTGAAGAAGATTAAATTTGAAAAACTCAAGGGATACGCGGCCTATTTACACCGGCAAAGTTAAGGTGAACGCCAGCAGCGTTGAAAATATATGCCGGTGGCTTTAAGCCAGGCATTAAAAATTTTGATTCTATTCGCATTCAACACAGCCCCTATGTCGGCGACGTTGAATTCCTAGTGGTCGGCGTACGATTTGAAAAATAAACACTAGTAGTTTCCTTACAAAAGCCGGTAGCATTTTAAGTGACTTTAAGAAAATCGGTTCTGATCACATTCAATACCGCTTCTACGCCGGTGGTGTTGAAGTACCAGATGTCAGCGTACACTTAAAAACAGACCTATTTGAAAAGAATTTATTTCTCCTGTTTTGCACTTTGCAAATTTATTACACATAACACTTTTAATCCTTCTTCAAACTCATATTTAGCTTCATACACTATCTTCTATCCACACTAATCAATCCTAGCAACTTTGAACATCAAAACAACACATTAAACTACTTCATTCACATCAAATCCTCTCCTCCTCTTCACTTTAATTTCAACTACTCAAATCAACGTCACTACTCACGAACACTTCTCATAACTTCCCTAACACATAACCAAGTTCACACAATAGCAAAACACAACCTAACATATATCAATGCATAAAACCAATCAACTCAAATGATATTAACTCATCCTACTATAGTTTTATATCTAAAATACAAGAAATGAAATAAAACAAAGAGATTATATTTGCATTAACTTACATGAAGAGGCTTTGGCTTAGTGAGATTGTTGAATCCAAAGGCTTGATATTAATTTTGGTTTAGGGCTTATGGTTTAAAGATAGAAGGAAGAGAGAAAGAAAAGAAATGAGAGAAATTCGTATGAAAATATGGGTTGCCAAAAAGAGGCCAATCTTGATCAAATTTGTGACTCATTAATATCCTAAGTTTGACTTTTAAGGCATATAAGATTTAGATTTAAATTTGGCTTAATTTGGAGTTCATTTGGGTTTAATTTGGGCTTGAAAAATAGACTTAAACTTTGTAAAATTTCTATTAACAAAATCTTAAGTAATCCGAAAAGTTGTTTTTAACAAATTTTAAACATAACACACACATATCAATTCATAAAAGACACAAACATTTAATATACTATGCACACATTAATATACATAAAACAATAATATTAATTTCATTACACAAACACACATACAAAATGACACATATTCAACACATGCACTAATTATATTGTTCATACACATATATCTCATTTCAAAATCATATATAATTTAAATAACACATTTATAAAATATAAATTGAAAAATTCATAGCTATTTTAGTTTATAAGTGTTGTTGTATGTATTGTTAATTTGAAATTAGATTTAATTTGGATAATTGTATGATTTTGTGTTTGTATACATATAGGTATATCTTGGTATGTATTTTATTCTATTATATGAAGGTGTATGTGTTTTATATAATTTATATGTATATGTTCATTAAATATTATGTTATAATTGTTAATGTGTATTTGATGTTTTTTTTTTAAAATAAACTTAATTCAAATTTGGCTAAAAGTAAATAGAGCGTAAATGATTTAGAAAAACATTAGAACTTTCCTCATAAATCCTTTAAATTGGAAATAGACTTAGGTGTTTGTGTGTTATGTTTTTTTATGATTGTCTTTAATAAAATTTGATAGACTATAATAGGAACTTTCCCTTTAGATCATGTTTAATGGTATAACGATGAGAACAAAGGATTCAAGATGAAGAGAAAATTCAAGATTATAAATTGACCTTGTAATCTTCAAATTTTCAAATAAAATAAGCATACATTCCCAAAATCTAACGAATTGACAATATGGAAGATTTAACAAAAATATATTTAGATTTGATTCAAAATTTTTCTCTAAAATTAAAAGATAAATTGTTAATGGTAATATAGTGACAAGATAAAAATTTAATTAATAGTCAAAGTTAAAATTTTAATGATAAATATACATATAAAATGTGAGAAATTGTGTATGAAACAAACTTAATAAAATTGATTTATAAATGATAAAAATGAAAATCTTAATTATGTTTTGTTAAAGTGTTGATAAAAGTTATAAAATAACTATGTTTTTTATAATTAAAAGAATATGATTATTGTATGTTTCATGTGCACATTATCATATATACACAGATGAGAATGGAAAAACGAATTTATAATCTTCTATAGTTATGTCGTCAAGTTGTATCTATCAGTGTCATGTTATCTTGTGTCCTTATTAGTTTAGAGTCATGTGGGTTGAGTCGACTTTAGTCGAGTTGGAGTCAAAGTCATTTTTCATCTTGATGAGTTTGAGTTTGGTTTAGTTGGGTTATGAAGGTTGAAAAATTGCCAAACTAGTTCTTATTGTTTATATATGCTAAATATTGCTTAAAATATCAGCATTAATTAAGAAACCTTTCAGAAGCACAAATTAAGAAAAAAAATTAAAACCATATAATTACGAAGATGATTAAAGGAAATAATATTAAAGTTAGTGAATAATTTAAAATTCTTGAATTGAGAATTTGGAGAAATATGAAATAAACAATAATTTTTTTTAACAAATAGTATTAAACCGAAATAACACTAAAATTTCAAATCTTTTAAGATGTTTGAAACTTATGCAATAAAAGAAGCAAATCAATGTAATCCTATATATAAATAATTCAATTTCTTTTGAAATAAAAGTAATAATAAAACTTTAATAATAATCAAAGTGCACAACGAAAGCTTAATGAAGAAATAAAACACTAAAAATGGTTAAAAGCTTATGCATAACAAGGTTAAAGTATAATGAAATGTCTTATACCAATGAATAGTTAAGTGAATTTTGAGGACGAAATTCTTGTAAAAGGGGAGGAATGAAATACCTCAAACTCTCATCTAGTTAATTAGAAATGATTTAATTGAATTATAAAAAAGAAATAAACAAATTGAGATAATTAAATTATTAAATAGGTTAAATGGAGATTAGTGATTTTAAATATTCTTCTTCTTTATATTTATTCCTTCTTTAAATCGATTTGATAAATCAATCTATTCAATTTATTTTATAAAATTCTTTTTTTGAATAAACTCCTCTTGTATCGAATTCAAATTCTAAAATTCCTAAACAAATATTTTTAAATGTTTAGTAAAGTTCTAAACCTTCATATTTTAGTTAAATTTCATATTACTAAATCTTTAGAATTTTTGAAATCAAATATTCATTTAAAAATATTAGTTTTAAACTCGAATCCAAATAAATATCAAATTTTCATTTTTAAGCTTTTGAAATGTGTTTTTATAACAAGTCATAAATTTCTAATATATATATTCTCAAATTATTTTCTAATTATTTATGGTACTAAAAATAATTATCAGAAAGGTTTAAACTTTATACCCTATTTTATAAATATCCTTTAATCTTATCCTTTTATCCTTATCTCTCTCTCACCTTACAATTATGTGCTGCCCCTTTTTCTTTGTTTTTTTTCCATTGGTTTCTTCTTCTTCTTCTTTCACTTTATCTCCAAAATTAAGCCCACAAATCTCCATTAAAACAAGAATTAACAAGGAATCAAGCTAGGAAAGAAGAGTAGAGAAGGAAAACAAGCTTGAAGTGTAAAGAAAACTAAAGAGTGCATGTGTTCCTAAAGGAGATAAGTGTTATTTCTTTGTTATCTTTATTGTTTACTTTTTGTAATTGGTAAATTGATGTTAAAATAAGTTAAAAGTGATGTTTATATATGTATTTATTGGATTGATGGTTGATGGAAGTTGGGATTGTGATGAAGAAGATGATGAATAGTGAGTTAGCGTTTGTTGGAATGATTTGATGTTTGATGTATATGATGAGGAGAATTTGTGCTTTTGATGTTGTTTGAAGTGTATAATATGTTATATGAAGTTTTTATAATGTTTAAGTTGTATTAGAACATGTAAAAGTTGATATATTGTGTAAAGGAAACATAGAAAATGCGTGGACTACTGTAAAAAATTTTCCCAGATCGGCTAGTGCACCAACTTGTGTTGTTTAAAATAAGCTATTGGATCACTTTTTAACCTCTGCCTCACCTTTGTGCATGAGCATGTATGTGGTTTTGCATGTCATAAAACCTTGAAAAACCCTCTCAGGTCACTTTTTAGTGCCTTACACGGCCCTGAGCACGGCTATGTATCAAGTCGTGTACTTTCCCCTGTTTCGTAGCTTCATTGTATTTTGGCTATAAAGTTTTCATTTGACATCCAATTGAGGTGATTAAAGTTGTGTTGGAAAGATTAAAAAGACATCTACAATTCATGTTTTGAGTTTTTACAAATTCGAAAAGTATCAATGCTTAAATTTTAGTTCTTTTCAGTATTGAGTTTTCTTAAACAAAGTCAAAAGTTGTATTTGCTTTCTAAATATTTGTTGTTAAGTGTAAATGAATATTTTTATGTTAAAATTATATAGATAAGTCATATTTGATGTGTTATATTAGTTAATTTATATAATTAAGCATGAATTAAGTGGATTTGTGGATTCAATAAATAGTTTAATTAAATATAGATGTTAGTTATAAAACGAGCTTAGATAACAAACTTAGGTTCAACTTGATTAAATAGACTTGAATGAGTTAAAATGAATTAGATTGAGTTAGTTTAACCATCTTTGACTTAGTTTTTGAATTAAATGATTAAGGTTAATTAATTTGGCTAGGATTTGGTTAAAAGGAGTTAATGGTTAATAATTGGTTTAAGTTAATGAAATAGGATATTAGATTAACATAGTGAATATGTTGTTTCAAATGTTTATTTGCTTAGGAATTTTGTGTTTTTGGAATATGAATGTTTTGTTGATGTTTTTGTAATAAAATACTATAATCAAGAGAAAAGAAATACTTTGCCAGACAAAAGAGAACTGTCCATATTTTGGCGGGCTTGTAAACCCTTAAAGTTCTGTGATCAATTTAAGCTTAAAAGTTAATTAGAAAGTCAATCGGAATCCTAAAGTCAACAAAACTTAGTCTTTTGAAACCGTTCAAGTTCGGCTTTCCCGTTTAAGCAACCCTAAGAAAGTTAGTAAGAGTTTAGTATGTAGAATAGTTCGTAATAACCTAAGAAAGCCTAAAGATATCAAATTAGTCAAACCGCGATTTGTTTTGAGCACAATCGGACACAGTTCTTAAAAAACATGTCTCGGAGCTCGGATTAGTAAAAATATTCTGAATATACCATTAGACTCGTAAAAATATAAGATTTTCAAACATATCAATTTTATAATTTTTCGGTAACTAAAAATATCAGATATCGCAATTATACGTGTATTTTCTTACTACCGGTATTTAAATTGTCATGTCTACTTTACATTACACTATTTTCTACTATTCTATACTATTCATCTATCTCTACTTTTTCTTACAACCTACTTTTACAGCCCATACCTCTATTTCTTACAAATTTTCATTTCCAATACAACTTCACATCTTTCATATCTTACTTTTCATTAACAAAAATGCAAAAAAAAATAAAATTCACTCCCTCACACACACTCAAGTTACACCGGCCCCCTCTCTCTTTGAAATAGCTATGAATTTCCTAATTTATATTCTAATGTGTTATTGAAATGAGATATATATATATATGTGTATGTGTGTGTGTGCGCGCATGGATAATATAATTAGTATATGTGTTAAATATGTGTTATTTTGTATGTGTGTAGTATAATGAAATTAATATATTATTATATGTATTAATGTGTGTATAGTGTAATGAATAAGTGTGTCTTTGTAAATTAATATGTATGTGTTATGTTTAGAATTTAAAAAAACTTGTGAATTGTTTAAGAATGATGGCAGAATTTTTACAAAGTTAAAGTCTACTTTTTAAGCTCAAATCAAACAAATGCATTTCAAATTTAACCAAATTAACCTTAGTCAAATATGCCATAAAGTCAAACTTTGGATTAGTATTGAATTCATTTTGGACTAATTATGGACCCTTTTGGTAGCTCTAATCACTTCATACGAATTTTTCTTTTCTTTTCTTTTCTTTTCTTTCTTCCTTCCATCTCAAAACCCTAAGCCCTAAGCCAAAATCAATTACAAGCTTTTGGATTCAAACATTACTCCAAGCCAAGGCTTAATCATGTAAGTTAAATGCAAGCATAATCTCTTTATGTTGTGTTCGTTCTTGTATTTGGTTGTAAAGCTTAGGTTAGAATGAAGTTTATGTACTAATTGGTGTTAGAATGATTTTGTGCATTGATGGTAGTTTAAATAGGATTACATGGCTAGAGGAGTTGTATTGTATGTCTTATATGAATATTGACATGTGAGGATGAATGTATTGGGAAGGTTTAAGGATTGAGTAGTTGAAGTGTGGAATTGAAGTGTGATTGGTGTTTGATGATTAGAAGTAGAATTTATGTTGTTTGGATATTGTTTAAAACATATAACAAGCTTTGGAAAGCTTAGATTAAGTTTGGAGAATTTTTGAAGTGAATAAATTTTGCAAGAAAACAAGGGAAACAAAACATTTTCGTATAGGTTTAATTTTGAGCGTACGCCGGCATCTGGCACTTCAACACCACCGGCTTAGAGGAGGTGTTAGAAGTGAGCATAATAGATTTTTTTAAAGCAGCTTGAAACGCTGCCGGCCTTTGCTAGAAAAGTTTGCCAGTGTTATTTTTTCAAATCGTATGCCGGCTACTGGGGTTCCAAAGCCGCCGGCTTAGAGGCGGTGTGGAACGAGAACAGAATAATAATTTTGAACGCCGGGCTGAAGGTTGTCGGCATAGGATCCAAAGTTGTCGGCGTACACGGATACGCTGTCGGTGTTGGGGGTATTCACAGGCGTGGACTAACCTAGTGTAACTCTCGAAAATTTTTGGGAATTTGGAGTTGTATTCTACACCGGCTCAAAGCCGCTAGTGTAAATTGAAGGCTGCCGACGTATCCTTGAATGCTGTCAATATTGGCGAGTGCTGAACTTTAGTGTATTACGCCGGTTCAAAGCCGCCGGCGTTGAAGGTCGGCGTATCCCCTACACTTTTTATTTTCAAAACTTTCTTCAAAATTTTCCAAAGCTTGGTATATAATCAATTAAATATTTGTTAAGTATTCTATGATATAATAGGATGTTTAAATGCTCTATTATGACATTGTATTAATTTATTTAAATTTCTTTGATTAATTATATTTGCAACTAGTTAATTAGTGCTTAAACTAAGTGGGAAATTTACTATTATCTTAAACAGTGATAGATCCTCGCTTATCTAACCCCATTAATTCCCGAGCTATCTCAGGTACGTAGTAACTTGCTTGTTTCTTTGCTAGGGTAGGCACAAATCAAATTCTTCTAAATTAAGAAAATTTTATTAATTGATGAGTGTTTATTGTCCTTGTTTGCTGTTGAATTTGGTTCGGAGAGCGGCACCTTGCTCAGATTGGGGACAGGGTACTTTCTCGTTATTGGATAAAATTATTTAGGAGATATGAGTATCCGAGCTAGTCATATCAACGCTCTGAGCGTCGTGATGCGTTACTCAGGATCCCCTAGTATTACGGGATATGCTGGAAGATGGGGCTGCTTAGTCCGTATGAACAATAGGGACTACTCAAGGAAGCGGATGTAATACTAGAACCTTGTTGCCCGGAGTTTGAATACTCCCATGATGAAAGACTAACTAAAGATTGAGTAATAAATTATTAGTTGTTGCATTTTACATTTAGATTAAGCATGTGTGAATCACTTTGTATTTGTATTCGTTACTTGTGTACTAGGCCTTTAGCTCATATTTTAACCATTTTAGGTGATGAATCTGACGAGTTTTACACGTGTATGGGGTATGAAACCGATTTCGAGGATTTTCTTGATGATATGGAGGACTAGAGATGACCTTAGACTTTGTGGAATCCAATTTTTTTTTGTAATAGAATAGTTATATTAGTCTTGTGGTTGTATTTAAGGTTTTACTTGAATTTTGTGTGTGTAATTTTATTAAGGCTTATAAGAAGCCATTGGATGTAATATGTCTATATATACGTGTGTGTGTGTGTACTTAGCTATGTATGACTTAAGTTGCTGCTTTTGCAAAATATGCTGATAATGGAGTAGTGTATTTTGTTTAAAGTTTAGAAAAATTATGGTATCTATTATATTATCTATATGGAATTAGATAAATGATTCCTCAAACAATTCTTTTAAACAACCTTACATATAATCTTACAGGTTATATGTGGTTGGGGAACCATTATCGCTTATTTTAATTTTAGGGGTGATAGCGGGTCCTTACAGTTGGTATCAAAGCGGAGTTTGATTAATTGTTTGTCTAATTGTAAGAGTCGTTTAAGACTTGACCTAGACACAATTAGGTAGTATAGAAAAGGGTTAAGTTTATCCGAATAGTTATGTATAATTGCCTTATTGCTTGATTCATATACTTGTTATCTGTTTTCTTGTTTACTAATTGCTTATTGCTTGTTTGATGACTTGTTGAATTGTTCGTTAATTTATATATGGATGTGAATGTTAATTTGATAAGTTTTGCATGTGAGTAGAGATTGATATACATATGCGTGTATGTGTTGAATATATGTATGCAATTGTAAAGATGGACAGGTTGAGGAGGTCTACAAGGCAACATTCTGATAGAGAAAGTATGCCACCACCACCACAATCATCGTCTACATTTGCTCCTACTTCATCTTCTACACCGAGTAATGAGACTACTCCATCGCCTACATCGGCTTCAGCTTCACAAGTTCCTCCGCTGACTCAGATTCCTCCACCTCCACCTATGCCACCCATTCCTCCTATGCCACAAATACCCACTGGTGATCCAAATTCGATGTATAGTATGATGAGGGACATGATGGCAAGATGCAGCAGTATTAGATGATGATGTATCAGCAAACACAGCATCTCATGCAGCAAGGTAACTAGCAGGCAATGAGACCAAATGAGGCTGCTCCTGTAAATGATCAATCCAACCAAATCAAGTTACATGATTTTAGCAAGATGGTCTTAGAGTTTGATGGCACTAGTACTGATCCTACAGTAGGTGAAGGTTGGATAAAGGAGCTCGAGAAAACATTTGCAGCTAGTAGAATACCGGAAGATAATAAAGTTGATTTAGCAATTATATGATGAGAGAAAGAAGCTTACAATTTGTGGAGATTAACTAGTGGAAATCTACAACAACCCATATCATGGAATGCATTCAAGGATATATTTTTCACCAATATTTTCCAAATTCAGTGAGAGAAAGGATGATGGCTGATTGGTTGAACTTGAGATAAGGGAGCAAGACTATAGATGAATTATGGTGAATTTTGTAGACTGTTGCCTTTGCTGGAGGTGATTAGGATGAGAGAATGAAAGTTCAGAAATTTCAGAATGGATTGAATGAAGAAATTCAAAGTGAAGTGAAGAAATTTGAGTTACATACCCTATCAGATACTGTGGCCAAAGCTTTGCTAATGGAGCAAATTCAGAATGATAGTAGAATTAGAAGAGCAAAGAGAGCTGCATTTATGGGAAAGAGACCTGCTTCCACTTCATCCTATGATAATTATCGGGTGTTAATAAAGGAAAGAAGCCTTTCATGGGACGACAAGGAAATCAAAAGCCGACATATAAAGCTTCTACACTTGCATTTGAAAAGAAATGCTTTAGGTGTTATGGTCCTCATGAGTTGTCCGATTGTAAGTGGACTCCCAATGCATGTTTTTCATGTGGTCAAGTTGGACATAAGTCTAAAGAGTGCAAGAATCCGAAACTACCACCGGTCTTTGTGCATATTGCAAGCAAAGAGGTCATCATATTGCTAACTGCAAAGATCGACCTGATGTTAAGAGTGGAGTTGATAGAGAAGGGAAAGACAAATGCAAGGGTTTTCACCTTACAACAGATTGAAGATACACCCTCAGTAGACACTTTGGCAGGTATACTGAGTGTTGCTAGTAGGGATGCATATGTGTTGATTGATACTGGAGCAACTCATGCTTGTATTTCTAAAATTTTATGAATGATTGTGAGCTTGTTTCTGAAATGTTGATTGATCGTATATTATGTGTGACTACTCCGTTGGTGATTGAAAATAGGCATCCCTGTGTGTGTAAAAATATAAATGTTGTGATTTCAAATGTGAACATGCCTATTGATATGATAGTATTGCCTTTATCTGATTTTGATGTGATTTTGGGAATGAATTGGCTAAATCATTATAAGGTCACGATTGATTGTGTAAGGCGGAGTTAAGTTTTGATTTAGATAAGGGGAGATTTACATATAGGTTGGAAAGGCTGAGACCTAAAAGTATGAACTCTATGGAGTTGTGGGAAAAACCAGTTGTGGCGGCTATGAATATTGAAGAAGTGGATATCAAAATGGTGCCAATTGTAAATGAGTTTATGGATGTATTTCCAGAGAAGTTACCTGGACTACCACCAGATAGGGAGATAGAATTTGGAATTGAAGTATTACCTGGAACAGTACCTATCTCTAAGGCTCCGTATAGAATGGCTCCTGCAGAGTTGAAAGAGTTAAAGCTGCAGTTACAGGAATTGCAAGATTTGGGTTTCATTAGACCGAGTATATCACCATGGGGTGCTCCTGTATTATTTGTAAGGAAGAAAGATGAGAGTTTGCGCATGTGCATTGATTATAGGGAATTGAACCGGGTTACTATTAAGAACAAATACCCTTTACCTAGGATTGATGATCTATTCGATCAGTTGAAGGGAGCCACAGTGTTTTCAAAGATCGACTTGAGATCAGGATATTATCAACTTAAGATCAAATCTCAAGATATTCAGAAGACGGCTTTCAGAACTCGGTATGGGCACTTCGAGTTTTTGGTGATGCCTTTCGGGTTAACCAATGCTCCAGCCGCATTCATGGATTTGATGAATAGAGTCTTCAAGGATTATCTGGATTCATTTGTCATAGTATTCATTGATGATATTCTGATTTATTCCCGAAGTAAGGAAGAGCATCAAGAGCATTTAAGACTTGTGTTACAAAGACTTCGAGGGAAGAAACTCTATGCGAAATTTAACAAGTGTCAGTTTTGGTTGGAAGAAATATCCTTTCTCGGGCACATTATTTCAAAGGAAGGTATTTCAGTTGATCCAATAAAGATTGAAGCTATTTTGGGATGGACAAGACCTACTAATGTGAGTGAGATTAGAAGTTTTCTTGGATTGACGGGATACTATCGAAGGTTTGTAGAGGGATTTTCGAAAATTGCATCCCCATTAACAAGATTAACAAGAAAGAATATTAAGTATGTGTGGGATGACAAGTGTGAGAGGAGTTTTGAAGAGTTGAAAGAAAGATTGATATCAGCTCCTATTCTAGCACTGTTAGTGGAAAGGAATTCAGGTTTTTAGTGATGCGTCTATCCAAGGACTCGGTTGTGTTCTCATGCAAGATGGAAAAGTTATAGCTTATGCATCGAGGCAACTAAAACCCCATGAGAAGAATTATCCAGTGCATGATCTTGAATTAGCAGCAGTAATTCTCGCATTGAAACTTTGGAGACACTATTTGTTTGGAGAGAAGTGCAAGATTTACACGGATCACAAAAGTTTGAAATACATATTCACACAGAAGGAGCTTAATATGAGGCAAAGAAGATGGCTTGAGTTGATTAAAGATTATGATGTGGAAATACTTTATCATCCTGGCAAAGCTAATGTAGTAGCAGATGCACTCAGTAGGAAGAAGCAAATGAATGATGCGACTTTGATTTCTAATCAAAGAGAGATTCAGATGGACTTCATGAAGTTAGAACTTGAAGTTACATTAGAGCAAGTTGATGTGATATTGGCTCAATTATCCTTGCAACCGACAATTTTGGAAAAGATTAAACAAGTCCAAAAGGAAGACGATGAAGCTAAAAGAATAAAGATTGCCATTGGTGAAGGGAAGAGAAAAGAGTTGAGGATTGATGAGGATGAAGTTGTTAGATATGGGAATCGACTCTTTGTGCCATATGAGTTGAGAGAAGAAATCATGAAGGAAGCTCATTCATCTTCATATTCAATCCACCGGGAACCACCAAAATGTATAGAGATTTGAAGAAAAATTTATGGTGGGAAGGTTTGAAGAAAGATATTGCTCAATATGTTTCCAAGTGTTTGACTTGTCAACAAATAAAAATCGAGCATCAAAGACCCGGAGGAGAACTTCAACCTTTATCTATACCGAATGGAAATGGGATGATATCACTATGGATTTCATATCGGCCTTACCTAGGACTATTGCCAAATATGAAGTTATTTGGGTGATCGTGGATAGATTAACGAAATGGCTCATTTCATACCTTTGAGGGTTGGAGATTCCTTAGAGAAGATGGCACATATCTATATCAAAGAAATAGTGAGACTACACGGGATTCCGAAGACGATTACTTCTGATCGAGATTCTCGCTTTGTCAGCCGGTTCTGGAAAAGTTTACATACTTTAGGTACTCAACTTCAGTTTAGCACTGCATTTCATCCACAGACAGATGGGCAATCAGAGCAACAATTCAGATAGTGGAAGATATGCTTAGAGCATGTGTCTTAGATTTTGGTAATAGGTGGGACACTTATTTGCCACTTGTTGAATTTGCCTACAACAATAGCTTCCAAGTAACGATTCAAATGGTGCCCTATGAAGCTCTTTATGGTAGGAAGTGCAGATCTCCATTGTATTGGGATGAAGTTGGTGAAAGAGTTATTTTGGGTCCTGAATTGATACAACAAGCAGTAGATAAGATTCAAGTGATAAAACAACGAATGAAAATAGCTCAAGATCGGTATAAAAGCTATGCTGACACAAGGAGGAGACCATTGGAGTTTGGAGTTGGTGACCATGTGTTTCTCAAAATCTCTCCAACAAAAGGAGTAATTAGATTTGGGGTTAAAGGCAAGTTGAATCCAAGATACATTGGTCCATATGAGATTTTAGAGAGAATTGACCATTAGCTTATCGATTGGCTCTACCACCAAATTTGTGGAAGTGCATGATGTATTCCATGTGTCACAGCTCGAAAATGTGTATCAGATCCGAAGCCATCATTTCTACACATCAACCAGAGGTTCAACCGAATTTGAGCACAGTTGAGAAGCCGATCAAAGTCTTGGATAGAATTGATAAAGTGTTGAGGAGAAAAATAATTCCTTTTGTGAAGGTCTTGTGGACCGGACAAACCGAAAGAGAGGCAACGTGGGAGCCCAAGGATGAAATGAGGCAAAAGTACCCCGAGTTATTTGAATAGTGTTTAAGGTAAGCTAAGTTTCGAGGACGAAACTTTTTGAAGGAGGAGAGAATGAAATAGCTATGAATTTCCTAATTTATATTCTAATGTGTTATTGAAATGAGATATATATATATATATATATATGTGTGTGTGTGTGTGTGTGTGCGCATAGATAATATAATTAGTATATGTGTTAAATATGTGTTATTTTGTATTTGTGTAGTATAATGAAATTAATATTATTGTATTATATGTATTAATGTGTGTATAGTGTAATGAATACGTGTGTCTTTTGTAAATTAATATATATGTGTTATGTTTAGAATTTAATAAAATAACTTATGAATTGTTTAAGAATGATGGTAGAATTTTTACAAAGTTAAAGTCTACTTTTTAAGCCCAAATCAAACTCAAATGCATTTCAAATTTAACTAACTTAACCTTAGATAAAATATACCCCTAAAGTCAAACTTTGGATTAGTATTGACTTCATTTTGGACTAATTATGGACCTTTTGGCAGCCCTAATCACTTCATACGAATTTTTCTTTTCTTTTCTTTTCTTTTTTCTTCCTTCCATCTCAAAACCCTAAGCCCTAAGCCAAAATCAATTACAAGCTTTTGGATTCAAACATCACTCCAAGCCAAGCTTAATCATGTAAGTTAAATGCAAGCTAATCTCTTTATTTTATGTTCTTTCTTGTATTTGGTTGTAAAGCTTAGGTTAGAATGAAGTTTATGTACTAATTGGTGTTAGAATGATTTTATTTGTGCATTGATGGTAGTTTAAATAGGATTACATGGCTAGAGGAGTTGTAGTGTATGTCTTATATGAATGTTGACATGTGAGGATGATGTATTGGGAAGTTTAAGGATTGAGTAGTTGAAGTGTGGAATTGAAGTGTGATTGGTGTTTGATGATTAGAAGTAGAATTTATGTTGTTTGGATAGTGTTTAAAACATATAACAAGCTTTGGAAAGCTTAGATTAAGTTTGGAGAATTTTTGAAGTGAATAAGTTTGTAAGAAAAAAGGGAAACAAAACATTTTCGTATAGGTTTAATTTTGAACATACGCCGGCATCTAACACTTCAACACCGCCGGCTTAGAGGCGGTGTTGGAAGTGAGCATAATAGATTTTTTTAAAGTAGCTTGAAACGCTGCTGGCCTTTGCTAGAAAAGCTTGCCGGTGTCATTTTTTCAAATCATACGCCGGCTACTGGGGTTCCAAAGCCGCTGGCTTAGTGGCGGTGTGGAACGAGAATAGAATAATAATTTTTAATGTCGGGTTGAAGGCTGCTAACTTAGGATCCAAAGCTGTCGGCGTACACGGATACGCTGCCGGTGTTGGGGGTATTCACGGGCGTGGACCAACCCAGTGTAACTCTCGAAAATTTTTGGGAATTTGGAGTTATATTCTACACCAGCTCAAAGCCGCTAGTATAGACTGAAGGCTACCGGCGTATCCTTGAACGCTGCCAGTATTGGCGAGTGTTGAACTTTAGTATATTGCGCATCGGTTCAAAGCCGTCGGCGTTGAAGGCCGGCATATCCCCTACACTTTTCATTTTCAAAAACTTTCTTCAAAATTTTCCAAAGCTTGATATATGATCAATTAAATATTTGTTAAGTGTTCTATGATATAATAGGATGTTTAAATGCTCTATTATGACATTGTATTAATTTATTTAAATTTCTTTGATTAATTATATTTGCAACTAGTTAATTAGTGCTTAAACTAAGTGGGAAATTTAATATTATCTTAAACAGTGATAGATCCTTGCTCAGCCAACCCCATTAATTCCCGAGCTATCTCAGGTACGCAGTAACTTGCTTGTTTCTTTGCTAGAGTAGGCACAAATCAAATTACTCTAAATTAAGAAGATTTTATTAATTGATGAGTGTTGATTGTCCTTGTTTGCTGTTGAATTTGGTTCGGAGAGCGGCACCTTGCTCAGATTGGGGGCAGGGTACTTTCTCGTTATTAGATAAAATTATTTAGGAGATATGAGCATCCGAGCTACTCATATCAACCCTTTGAGCGTCTGATGCGTTACTCAGGATCTCCTAGTATTACGGGATACGCCGGAAGGTGGGGCTGCCTAGTCTGTATGAATAGTAGAGACCATTCAAGGAAGCGGATGTAATACTAGAACCTTGTTGCCTGGAGTTTGAATACTTCCATGATGAAAGACTAACTAAAGATTGAGTAATAAATTATTAGTTGTTGCATTTTACATTTAGATTAAGCATGTGTGAATCACTTTGTATTTGTATTCGTTACTTGTGTACTGGGCCTTTGGCTCATGTTTTAACCATTTCAGGTGATGAATCTGACGAGTTTTACACGAGTATGGGGTATGAAACCGATTTCGAGGATTTTCTTGATGATATGGAGGACTAGAGATGACCTTAGACTTTGTGGAATCCAATTTTTTTTGTAATAGAATAGTTATATTAGTCTTGTGGTTGTATTTAAGGTTTTACTTGAATTTTGTGTGTGTAATTTTGTTAAGGCTTATAAGAAGCCATTGGATGTAATATGTCTATATTTATATATGTGTGTGTGTGTGTGTGTGTGTGTGTGTGTGTGTCACGCCCAGCGGGTACCCTAAACGTAACAGCCCGCCGTACAATATTAAAACTAAGAATGACTACCTCATCACTCGAAAGCTTCCATATCGGTACAAGGCGTACATTCACAACAAAGGGAGACCGGTGGAGTAATGCATTTTAAGACATTGGCAGCGGAACATGCAAAATAACACTCAATATATTTCATTGAAATAAAAGTCTTACAGCTTCTAAGGGGCATTCCCCGATAATTCTTAATAACATGGTTCTAAATATAACATAACTAAAGCTAGAAGATTTTAGAAGAAATCTACTCTATAACTTCAAAATAGATTGCCTCCAAAAGCTTCTCAAAATAAGGATTCTACCCGGGAAATCAAGGTGGTCTCGGGTGCAAAAGATAATCCTGCAATATCAAAAGTCTATAGGAGTATAAGCATGACTAGCTTAGTGAGATATTCCTTACGCAATAGTACTCATAACAACAATCAAACAAGTTTATTAATCAAGCATATGAATGCAACAACCATATGATCAAACATTACATACGACTATCCGGTTTCGTATGTTTGATGGATTTACCCCTCCATCGGTGGTTAGGGAATGCTTTGAACTGGGTCCCGAACAACCTCCTCAAGTTTGCGCGCGTCTTGGGGTTCCAACGAACCGTACTACTAGTCCCCGGGCCTTCCATGCCCAAAGCGATCGATCCGGCTCGGCTACACCTTGAGGCCGCCCCTACGTCCTAACCCTCAAGATGTAGCTAGGCAGCTTACCTTTCCGGTCCCACGCTGAGGAGTAGTAGCAAAACTTCGAAATGATATTCTAAGTGATATGCATGAGCAATTTATTATATGGGGATTTCAATATGGCATTAAATCATTTAAAGCGATCAAACAATATTTGCACACATAACAATACATACATGGAAACATTTATATCAATCACAAATCGGGTTCCGATATACTTATCGTTCATTGATCACACAATGAATCACATACATAATTCCCATAATATCCCACATGCATATCAATTTTATCTTTTCCTACATCTAGTGCTCTATTCTACAAGCACATGCGCGAATACATAAGCGTAAAGGAAACTCACTCGTCCATAGGCTCTAGGAGTCGAAGTAATCCTCGGGGAAGACAAGATCGTGATCCTCGACACCTAAACAAAAGAAATACCCAACATGAGTATTTCATCCAAGATCTATTCAAGTTCTATACTTCTATCTTAAAGAATTCGTAAAATCGTATGGAATGGAAATTCCAACTTAAAATGGCCATAACTTGCTCATTTTAACTCGGAATTTCGCATATTATATACCGATTTCTACCTACTCGAAAAGATCTATCTATTTCTAAGGTTATTTTCATCAAAAGAAGTTATTTAGGTCTCGGAATAGCAGCGTACAGATTTGATACGAATTTTCCAAACTTCAAAACTAGAGTTTTCAAACTTTACTTCACTCAAGGGCTTTTGTACAAAAATATAGATATATATGATTGAAAAATCCCTTGAATATATGTATATACATATATGTATAATCTCATACTATATGCATGAATTTGGTGTTGTCTCAACAATGGTTTTGTAAAACAAATGTCTTGAAAGTGAGATAAGCTTAAGGCTTGAAAAGAATTTATTTTTGAAAATTTCCTAAGTTATCATAAATGAGTATTTCCTCCTTTTAACTCCATTCCTTAAAAAAGTTATTTTAATCTTTCAAGATTTCCATAAATTTATTTCTAGTGTTTTGGAAAACAAAGTCTTTCTAAATACTTTATGGTTAGTTCCACTTTTAAAAGAAATCATTTATAAGTTATTTTTGAAAAACTTATCTTAGACTTTAGTGTTGGTGGAAAACTTTGACAATTGAATTAAGAAATCCTTTGTTTAAGTCTAAAGAACTTTCTTATTTATTTGAAAAGAGAATTTATATTAACTTTACTTTATGTATTTCTTGGTAAAAACCATATATTGTTACTATCTTTAGAAGAATATTTGTTTAAGATAAATTTCAAACCTTTAAGGAAAATAACTTCTTATGTGACAAAATTTATATTTAAAAAGAGTTCTTATTCTTATTTTAAGAAAACTCATTTCTATTATGATTGAGACAACATATTCATGTATGAATGAGTTGACTATGAAAATATAAAAACAACATAAATAAATAAGAGCATAAAAGTAAAGTCAAGTATTGGGAACCTTAGCTTCATCAAGGTATCCCGGGACTAAGAATGGACTAGTCCTCAAAGAAAAGAAAAGCAAAGAAATAAAATTGTTTTGACTTGATATGGACAAGTCTAAGACTAGAAAGACTAGTCTTAATATTGCATAAAACAAGTAAATAAATAAATTGCAAGACTTGAAAATAAATAAATAACAAGTGAGCTTATATGCTCTAAATAAATATATATATATATAGATAATACAAATAATAACAATATCAACATAATAGTAACATAAAAAAATAAGAACATGAACAAAAACAAAACATGAATAAATTGTTGCTTCTTTAACTCAATGAGTCTAAGAAACATACACTAAACTCATGTTAAGTTATATGAACATGATGAGAGAATATGAAACTTTTACCTAAAGTTTATGGTTGGTTGAAGAAGAAAAGAATGGGTTGTAGTATTATGTGGGAATGGATTTTCTAAGAAAAGAGAGAACTTGAGAGAGATGTTGGGAGAGGAATTTTGTGGAGTGATTTTGAGAGAGTTTTAGTATGAATTTTTGTTGTGTGAAAGAATGGAAGAGGAAGGGGGTATTTATAGATTTTTGGAGTGGAAATTTGAGATTAAAATTAAATGAAATTGAAAAAAAATTGGAGGAAGAGGAAGGGGGGCGCCGGTTTTGAGTGTAGGGGGGAGAAATAATTATTTTTGTTTGTTTTGTATTAAAAGAAGTAATGTGTAAGGTATGATGTGATTAAAGTTGTATGGGGAAGGTAAATTGTAAGGTATAGGTATGGTAGAGTGTAAGAAAAAGTAGAGATAGGTGAATAGTGAATAGTAGAAAAGTACTATGAATAGTAGACTAGACAATTAAAATACTGGTAGTAAAGAAAATACGCGTAAAAGGCCTATATCTGTTATTTTTAGTTACCGAAAAATTCTAAAACTGATATTTTTGAAAACCTTATATTTTTACGAATCTATTGGTGTTGTCGGAATATTTTTGCTATACGATGCTCCGGGGCACGGTTTTCGAAAACTGATCCCGATCGGATCCGAAAGACACTAGAAAAATTTGAATCTGATATTTTTAGGCTTCCCTATGTTATTACGAACCGTTTTCCACAATTATTTCAATTTCGTTTTCTAGGGTTTAAGAACACGGGATTGCCGGATCTAGATTCACTAGACTAATCGTATAACTAGGTTAACTTTAGGGTTTCGTTTCAACTTTTGGTTCTTAGGATTTGCTAATATTATCGAAAAATCTAGGGGCTTACAGTGTGTGTGTGTGTACTTAGCTATGTATGACTTAAGTTGCTTCTTTTGCAAAATATGCTGATAATAGAGTAGTGTATTTTGTTTAAAGTTTAGAAAAATTATGGTATCTATTATATTATCTATGTAGAATTAGATAAATAATTCCTCAAACAATTCTTTTAGACAACCTTACATATAATCTTATAGGTTATATGTGGTTGGGGAACTGTTATCGCTTATTTTAAATTTTAGGGGTGATAGCGGGTCCTTACACTCTTCCTCTCCAATTTGTTTTATTTTCATTTATTTAATTAACACAATTAACCTCCCACATTTTCCTATAAATACCCTCTCTTCCTTCCACTTCCTTCACAACTTCTATACACTAAAATTACTCTCCAAAAATCTCTCTACAAACTCTCTCATGTTTCTCTAGTTTTCACTTCTTCTCTAGGTAATAGTTTTAGTTTTCTAAGTGTTCATTTACTTAGCATGAGCTTAGTGTGTATTTTTTAAACCATGAAGGTTAAAGGAAGCAACGATAAGTTCATACTTTGTTTTTGTTCATGAATCTAATTTCTTTATGTTGCTTTTATATATATGTTACTAAATATATCTATGTAGATATATATTATATATATATATATCTTTTAGAGCATATAAGCTCATTGGTTTTGCTATTTATTTACTTTCATGTTGTTTTTAAGACTAGTCTTTCTAGTCTTAGACTTGTCCTCATCAAGTCAAAATATTTTCTTTTCTTTATGGGACTAGTCTATTCTTAGTCTCGGGATACCTTGATGAAGCTAAGGTTTCAATACTTGATTTATTTCCTTACTAGCTTATTCTTTTAAGTTATTATGTTTCTTTATGTTTTCATAACTCTATGATTCATATTCATGCATGAACATAATGATTTTTGTCTTAACAAAAATAAATGAGAAAAGGTTTTCTTAAAATAAAAGATTCTTTTCTAGAAATAAAAGTAGGAAGCAATTTTTCCTAAACTAAGGAGTCATCTTAACAAACTTAAAGGAGTTCATAGGAATTTTATAAACATACATGACATAGAAATGACTTTTTGGAGTAAACAAAAGTTTTACTAAAACTTCACTTTTCATCAAGTACAAGAAATTCATTTCATGAAAATAAAATAATTTTAAGAAATTAGGAAATTATTTCTATGAAGATATAATTGTTAGTATTAGAAACAAAGGAAATAAAATCATTCTTTGAAAATTTAGAGGAAACGGAATTTTCTTTTAGCTTGAAATATTCTCTAACAAAAAGAATTTTCAAAAGTTCCACTTTCCTTTAGAAGACTTTACTTTTATAAAAATTCATGGGTTGAGACAACTTCGTTAAACTTCATACATTTGACATGAGTCAATAAATATATGTATGTACATTTCAAAGGTTTTACAAGCTATTATAATATCTATCTCTTAAAAATGAGCTTTTGCTAAAAGAAGGAATTCAAGCTTGTGAAAATTCGTGGTGAATATGATCATCACTTTTTCAGAACCCAAACAACTTAGTTTGATGAAAATAGTTTTAGAAATAGATAGATCTTTTCGAGTAGGTAGAAAACGGTATATTATATGCGAAATTCCGAGTTAAAATGAGCAAGTTATGACCATTTTAAGTTGGAATTTCCTCCAATCCGATTTTACCAAGATTTTAAGATAGAATTGGAGTTTTCAAGAATAGAAATTCTATGAAAAACTCATTGTGGGTATTTCATCTTGTTTAGGTGAAGGAGGAGCCAAGATCACTTTCCTGGAAGACTACTTTGATTAGAGAGCTACCAACATGGAGTGAGGTAATCCTTTACTATGTTACATTTCCTTGTGTGTGCTTATAGGTAGTAGCACTAGAAGATAAGGAAAAGATAAAATTATTGTGTGATTTGAATTTATGATTGGTTGAATATAAGTTAAGAATATCGAAAGAGGAATTGATAATTAGATTGTGATTCTTGCATTGATATGATGAATATTGTTTTTGATCACCTTGAACTTAAAGTCAACATTAACTGGTTAAATTTATATAAAAAATAATTCATACATATCATAATTGTGAGTCACATTGTTTCACTACTATTCCTCGTGTAGGGAAACGAGAAAATAATAGTGGTGGCTAGTAGGAGCCGGAAAGTCTACATGGGTCAGTAGGAGCAGAAAGTCTACTGGCGAGCAGAAGCCAGCAAATCTGCAAGTATTGATGGTCGTATGGGCCTGTAACCTCCCAACCCTCAACATGGAGGGCGTAAAATCCATGCTACACATGATTTCCGGTTAATTTTGTGTATTTTGTTTGCTCATGTGTTTGGTGCATTTTCATATGATTGTTTAAATACTTGTTTGATTTATGGAAATGTCTTGCAGATAGGAATTATCTCACTAAGCTAGATTTGCTTATATCCCTATAGCTTTTTGTTACAATATGATTATCTTTGGTTGGCACTGAGGAGCTCCGTATGCCAGGTGTGAGCCAAAGCCACTAAGAGTTTTTGGGAGAAGTTATATGTATTTAGTTTTGAATATAGACTTCTAAGAAAATCTTTATAGTAGGCTTACGTTATAGTTATGTTTACTTTGTTAATGGACCATTTTAAGATCGGAGAATGCCCCTAATATGATGTAAGAGTTTGTTATTTAAATGAAGATTTCATGTTTATTTATATAAGTTCTTGCTTACTTTTATTATCTACTTAAATGTAATACCCCTATGAGTCTCCTATTATCTTGGAAGCACGCCTTGCATGTGATATCGAAGCTCTTACATGACTAAAGTTGTCATTTATTAGCTTTAATATTATATGCGGTAGACTGCTACGTTTAAGGTGCCTTTTGGGGTGTGATAGGGCCGATCTTCGCAGCCATAGTGACGTTCCAAATTAGTGTCAGATCAAATAGGGTTATAATAAAAGTTTGAGATGAGTGAATAATTGATATAAGTTCTTACATGAGTTTATTTTATGAACATATATGGATGTCTAAATTATCTTCTAGGATGGCTTCTAATCTATCTTCTATTTCTGTTTGGATTCTAAATTAATAAGGTATGCAGTAACTTACGTGTTGGATGCTAGGATAGGCATCTAAAATGAATTAAAACTTAAACACGACTTAGTTGATTGATGAGTGTTGATTGTGTTTTTCACCTTTGAATCTGGTCCGGGAGTGGCAAACCTGTCATGATGCAATGACATGTTAGAATAGGCACTTAGACCACTTTTGTCATGATGCAATGACTTCATATCATGAGGCAATGGTACACAATGATGCAATGGTGACTTCTTTTTAAATGGCTCAGCGGATAATCGATAAGGAATGTAGTGACGGTGTAACATTTACTTATCTTAAGAGGAAATAATATGATTTAATTCAATGTTTGTGGAAGCATGTGAATTAATTTATATTATGGATTAAGTTAAGTAAAGTTGAGTAATGGCTATTAACCCTAAATGAGATTACTAATCTTTTCGGTTAGATTTAGGAGATATAGGTATCCGGGCTATCTATATCAACCTCCTGAACAGTTGTTGTGAAATAGTCTAAATTATTCAATAATTAAAATTTCATGTGAATACAATATTAGTTTTAGATATTAAGTTTAAAGCAATTTTCATTTATGAATATGAATGCGTAGAAATAGGTTTGATATATTATGTTTATTAATGTTAATTATTGATGTAAGTGATTATATGTAATGAAATTATTATTATTGTTTTATGTATATTAATGTGAATATAGTGTAATTAATATTTGTATCTTTTATGAATTATTATGTATGTGTTATATTTAAATTTATCAAAACAATTTTGTTATGCTTAAGAAATTATTGATAGATTTTTTACAAAGTTAAACCTATTTTTCAAGCCTAAATTAAACTCAAATGAGCTCTAAATTAAGCCAAATTTAACCCTAAGTCTTATGTGCCTCAAAAGTTAAACTTAAGATAATATTGAGTCACAAATTTGATCAAATATTACCTCTTTTGGCAACCCTCATTTCCCATACGAATTTCTCTCCTTTTTTTTTTCCTTTCTCTTTTCCTTTTCGTCAAACTATAAACCCTAAACCAAAGACCAACATCAAGCTAGTATAAACTCTTGTTTTATTTCTTTTCTTGTAATATAGGTGTAAAACCTATGGTAGGATTAGTTAATGTCCTTTGAATTGTATGGTTCTATGCATTGATATATATGTTAGGTTGTGTGTTATTTATATATGAACTTGTTTATGTAATATAGAAGTAGTGAGAGGTGTTGGGGAGAAGTGAATTTGATTTAAGTAGTTGAAATTGAAGTGAAGAGGAGAAGAGGATTTGATGTGAATGAAGTAGTTTAATGTATTGTTTTAATATTCAAAGTTGCTAGAATTGATTAGTGTGGATAAAAGATAGTGTATGAAGCTAAATATGAGTTTGAAGAAGGATTAAAGTGTTATATGTTATAAATTTGCAAAGTGAAAAAGAGGGGAAATAAATTCTTTTCGAATAGGTCTATTTTTGAACATACACCGACATCTGGTACTTCAACGCCGCCAACGTAGAGGCGATGTAGAATGTGATCAGAATTGATTTTTCTAAAGCCGCTTAAAATGATGCGGGCTTTTGTAAGGAAATTGGCCCGCATTTATTTTTCAAATCATTCTCCCGCCACTAGGGCTTCAACGCCGTCGGCATAGAGGTGGTGTTGAATGCGAACGAAATCAAAATTTTTAACGTCGGGCTTAACGCCGCCGGGTATAATTCCAATGCTGCCGGCGTTCAGTCAAATTTTGACTGGGTAGAAAGGCCGCGTATCCTTGAGTTTTACAAATTCAAACTTCTTCAATTGTCATTCTTTACTTCATATATGATCTTCTAATGAATATATATATAAGCTAAATAAACATGTTTTATATATGAATTAGATGTTAAAACTATATGTTAAGTTTATCGAATCTTCTTGTATAGTTAACCTAGGATTGTGAAAAAAAAAAAATATATATATATTATATATTCTACGTTCTATTATTGATTTGTTTGATATTCTTATTTCAATTAAAGATTCTTCAGTTATTCCCCCTCTAAGTGAATATAGTAATACATTGTTGGGTAAGTACGCAATAGCTTGTTTGTTGTATGCTAGGACTAGGCATTCTTAAATTGATTTAAATCAATTCGGCTTAATGCTTTGATGAACTAGATGTCTATTACGCTGTTTAATCTGGTCCGAGGAGCAGTAAACCTGTCATGATGCAATGACATGTTAGTTAGGCGCTTAACCTAAGTCATGATGCAATGACTTTACCATGATGCAATGGTACGCTATGATACAATAGCAATTTATTTTTGGTTAAGTGGGTAGCCGATGAGGAGAATAGTATCGAGTAATATTTGCTTAAACTTAGGGGGAAATACCATGGTTTAGCTCAAAGTTTATGGGAACTTGTGAACTAGACTCATGTTGTGGACTGAGTTTAAGTAGAGTCGGGCAATGGCTTTTGAACCTTAAATGAAGCTATTTCTTTATGGAATAGATATAGGATATATAAGTATTCAGACTGCTTATATCAACCCCCTGAGCAGCTGCTGTTACTCAAGACCCCTAAATTCTCATGGCGTGATCCCGGGGTTTGAATACCCTCTTGTTATTCTATAAAAGAAATCTTAATAAGATAATGAATTGATCATTGATGCATTTCATTTTGATTTAAGTTTGTTTGATAAATTGTTCTTGTGTTTGTCATTGCGTACTGAGCCTTTGGCTTACTTTTGCTACTTTGCAGGTAATGAAGATGAGGTATATAATGATCTAGGATACGGGTCAGATTTTGAGCGATTCATGGATGAGTGGGACAAGTAGGACATGATTACCTTTGGATTTTGGAGAAGCTGTCGTTTAAAGCAAAATTCTCTGTTTAGAAGGCTTGTTAGATAAGCCTAAGTGTAATAGACCTTAAGCTTTTTAGATTATCTTTTATACTAAGAAAAAAAAAACTTGTAATTTTTGTAGTATCTTTTATTGATACTAAACTTTGTACATATGGTGTATATATATGTATAGATTGCTTTTATTTAGCAATCTCGTTTTGTTAAAGGTTGTTTATAAAGCTTTAGTCGATTTGATCAAACAATTTTCATAAACTATTAGTTTTAGGATAACCTTACATATAATGTGAAAATGTTATATGTGGTTGAGGACTCGATACTCTAAATCTCAGGATTTAGTAGGTCGGGTCTTTACATGCCGTTACTCAGGACCCCTAGATTCTCATTGGCTTGTTCCAGAGTGTGAGTGTTCCATTGTTGATTTGTTTATTTTAATGGAAAAATAATAACTTGTGGATTGATACATCGCATTTAGTTAAGCCGTGTGTCACACTGCATGTGCTTGTGTTAATGTGTACTGAGTTTCGACTCATTATTGTTGTTATTGTTCTTTTTCCCAAGTAATATCTTGAGGATGATGATGATGATAATGTTGGTGATGATGATGTTAATGATGATTTGATGAAGATGATGATGGTGTTCCTTGTTGATGATGATGTTGTTGTTGATGGAGTTGATGATGATGGATGATGTTGATGATGCTTGACTTAGGTTTTGGGTGCTTGTGATGATTCAGAGTCTTCTTCTATCTCCTATAAAAAATAAAAATAAAAAGATTCCTCAAAGAAGCAAGTATAAGACTTAAAAGAAAAGAAGCCATAGTATATGTCATATTTATAGGCAGAAGCTATAAAACAATAGGGCAAAAGATTTCAAAGAAAATCATACCAAATTTGTCTCACTATTGACATCAATCAAGGAATCTCTAAAAAAGATATGATTTCATTTCTGAAAAAATAGAAGTGATGGCGCATAGTAAACCAAAAGATAGGGTCGCCATCCAATCGTGTATCAAAAGACTTTTGCAAATTAAAAGGACAAAACACCTAAACTAAAACTCATATTAGAAGATGACACATGTTGCAAATTACTAAAATCCTAATCAAGCAACGTGAATCAACAATGAACAATAAAAGCTTAGTTTAACCAAGTGTGACATCCGACTATTGCCAAAAGTGCTTTGTTAAGTCACCTACAAACAACCTCATTTGAAACATGGATAATGCACCATAGTTCACCATATAAGCAATTTGGTAAAAGGTTGACCTAAAACCAATAATCACTCCAATTCACCTAACTAGAGACCTCATCCAGGTAGGATGCTAAACAAGTTAACTAAATATTCTAAACTCCCTCCAACTTATGCTTAAAGAAAGTTGCGGGACAAGTGTTGATATCCATTTTTCTCCATAGGCCCCCTAAGCCCAATCTAACCTCTTCCTTACATAGGCTGACCTTCTTAACCTAAAAACTAGTGGGTCTGACAAAAAGGTCAAGCTTCCATAGGGCTTGCTAATCGTTTCTTATAGTCTTGTCCTCCTAAGGGAGGTTACCTTATCTACTCTCCTTACTGTTGTGGGTATAAGGAACTAGCTACATTTCTAAATGAAAGCATGCTTCTAAAAGGATTCCTAAATAACCAGGCTACAATTGCCTATTATTCATAAGAGTATTTTCCTTTATACATTGTGGGAAGTTACCAAACCCACTTCCCTTACAAAGAAAAGGTACTTGACTATATAAGCTCGACCTAGCTAGCTATGGAGCCAAGTTTACAGTTTTTACTCTCACCTAACCCTACTATTACATGTTTTTGCCCACTTACTAACTCAAGCATCAGAGGGGTCACACTTGACATACCTTCGATATCCATTAGCTGGTTTCCGTCTTACAAGCCCAAGGATTCCTAGCTTCTAAGACTAACTTTACCAATAGTGAAGTAGACTTCAATTCCAAGGGACTCAAAGAATACCAACGAAAAATCCGCTTAAAATAAATATGATATAGTTTTATTATATCATCTTAGAGTAATTATCAAAGTTAATACCTAAACTTTGAAGTGGTTAATGTGATACCATCAAACTTCTTGTGGTAATTTTTACTACATTCTTAATGTCATTTACTATGTTTTCTCTTATGGAAGAGGTTGCTTATCATTGAACTTTTAATACTTCTCTTTACACCATCTAGCATTGATAAATTGGCCATTCTACATCAAGAAGCAGAGCAAGTGGTATTAGTAGAATAGTAAAAACAGTCATAAAAGGTTTGATTGAGCATTAAATTGACCACTTCAAAATTCAGGTACTTAATTAAATTTTTATGCAAAGCTTAGGTACCAAATTTGACATTTTCCCATCATATTATGTAACAAAATATTAAGTTCTCTTATCTAAGTTTTATTATAACAAAAAAGGTTAAAGTATCGTCTATCAAATTTACCGAGTTTGCATCATGAATAATAACTACTATTGAAAAATCTAGGTTAAGAATTGGATGTATTCGTATCAAAAGAATAATAAGAAGTATTGTTAAATGCCCTGTCAAAACATTTATTAGATAATAAGTCAAAAGCTTTAGTAGAAGCACAAAATAAATATGGTGAATATATACAGATTATAATTTGTCAATTTATAAGCTAGATAATTTTGTTATATGAAGACCCAACTCCACTTGTTAAATATATTATGGTAAAGCATCTAATGCGTTCTACTTAAATCAAAATTAAATCCATGGGGATTTATAAGTTTGACAATTTTCTTATATTTTCATAAATCAATTATATATTTTTTTAATCTTTAAAATGAAGCAGAAATAGCTTTGATTTCTATTGTTCCAGAAACGTGACTTTTCTATAGACATGAATTATAATTTACAATAATGTGACAAGTTTGAAGAGGCAAGCTTAAAGACAAAAGAGGAGATAAGGGTGAATCAAATTAGTTAGATATTTTGCTACCTAATATCAAGGGCACTTATTTTTAAAATAAAAATTGAAGGTATCACGAGAACTATGTGGAAATATTCAAACTCTATTCAAAGAAATGGACAAAAAGAAGAGATAGATGAAGATCAATTTCAAATAGTCAAAAATAACATTTCTATAATTGTTATACTCAAGTATTCTATGTTATTTTGCTACCAATGATCATCAGAACCTTTATTAGAAGTTATCATAAACTTACAAGATTACGTAACTTTATTTAGCTTCCATAATTAATCTGAGAGATTCTATTGTGTCTCATTTCATAATTTTTTATACTCTTTTTTGCTAACAGTTGTTCCAATGCTTTGTATAGACAATCATTTAGTATCTTATAGATTTGTGTTAATCAATAGATTAGGATAGTGAGACAAATCAAGATAAAATATTAGTGTTTGTAATCTCTCTTATTTGATTAGATTTAGTAGGATGAACCGATGTGGATATTAGGACCTCGACAATGGAGCTAGAAGAGAAGACCAACTCATAAAGAGGAACCTCTAAAAATATCAAGTCTCATTTACTATTTTATACTTTATTTTGTATGCTATTAAATTAAAGTTATCATATCATTACTTTAAGTAAGACTGAAGGGAAATTGATAGAAAAAGTTAATTTACTAAGTTATTCAAAAAAAATTTAGGTAACAATCAATCCACCCCCTTTCTCTTTATTGCTTAGTCAAGGCATACACAAACTTATGTGCAATTTTACATATAATGCACACACACATGTATTACAATACTTGATATTTAACTAATGGAACTCATATTATAAGTATCATTCTAACTAACAAAATATGAACTTTAAGAATTGATCCCCTTCTTTCAAAATTATGACTCTAAGAACCTAATCCATACATTCAAAATCCTGACCTTAGAAATCCAATAGATATAAACTTTAAAAAAAAATAATGATAACTTCAACGAGTGTTAAAGGTTCAATCTTTCAAAAACCATACTCTAATGGAATCTTTTGAATCTATTTAAAAAAAAAAAGTTCTTTAAGCATTTATAGGTTTACACTTTCAATAACTAACCTCCATGGGGCATTTAAAGGCTCTAATCCTAACTGATTTAAGGTATTCTTGATAGGATATATTACTCTATTCATTTAAGGATTATTTGAACTCATTTTGCATCTATATTCATCAATAATCCTAAAAAGTAGTACTTCTTGTTGTTAGTTGTTGATCTTAGGAAAATGAAGCCTGTTTGAACACTTCACCATCAATAAATGAAGTAATAACACAAAGGGATCAACAAAAGTCAACAATCAAGGAAACAAGGAAGATCACACAGTTGTGCCTTAAATAGGGCAAAGGACGTTTATCTACAACTAATAACGCTAGTAAGGGCATGGGCGTATGATATTGAAGATGAAGCCACAATGGATGATGCAGCCAGTAGTGTGGCTGTATGAGTGGACATGATATGACATGAGTTAAGTTCTTCCAGAATATGCCACCACCAATAGCACGAGTACATGAGTCTAAAGCTTGCATCCACAATTGAGACCACTCTCTCCCATGTAATCGTGCAAACTCTAAGATTAATTGTTGAGAAAAGTCCACAATCTCTCACATAGTCCAAGGCATGGGCGTAATAAAAGTGAAAGCTCAATCATAGATTACGGCATTGGCATTGATGTGGAAGAAGTTACATTGGAATTTGGTGCACACAGCCTTAGATGCAATCATATCGTTAGGCACATCACGATCGACTAACGCAAATTTTGTTTTTTTTAGATCTTTTTAACACATCAACTTTCCCTGTACTATAGATATAGTTATTCTACAAAAATCATTGGATGTATAGTATATTAATAGTAAAAGATATAGAGCATTATAGATTTTTAGTAGCTTTTTTACATTTGGCTTGGATTAATAGCTGATTTATAAGGGTTTTCGAGAGAAAATTCAAGGAGATCATTCATTAGACCTTATCAACTAATGAATTTCAAAGAATCATCAATCTAACATGCTTTATTCTCAACATGTGTCTCTTTTCTTCTCTAAATTTTTTAATTGCATTGATAGATCTGTGGAGGAGTAATCATGTAGCTTAGATCTATGGGTCCCTAGGCCTAATTTATGTAACTCCTATTGTGTTTTAACGAAAGTAGGTTTGATTTCTTGATTTTAATAACCTATGCTTAATAGATCTTGGATTTATATAATGTACAATATAGATTCATATATAATTTTATTAAGATTGATTGAAAAATCATTTTAATGAATAGATATTGGTTATTGATGAGGATTGCTCATAATTTTAAAGATAGAGTAGTGAAATCCTTCTGCTCTTGATTAATTCATCCAATTAATTCTAGTACTTAATGCAATTCTAAATTGCTATTAATCTAGGAAGAGATTCTGATTGATAAACTTAGGACTATAAAATAATGATCTTGAGAAAGATATTAATATAACATTGAGAATTCAACTGCTCGAGAAATCAATATCAATTTAATAAGGATTTATTAAGTTACATGATAAGGCCTATTGGTGAAACAAGATCTAACTATCTTTGAAATTTAGATAAATATCTTATTGTGAATCATGTTGTAAACCAATTCTAGGTTTAAAAATAGTCAATTATTCATTTACTTGTTAAAACTCTCTAAATTGTAAAGGCTGGATAATTGGAAAATGGTGAAGAGTAGTATTTGCAAAGTTCCCTTAAGTAAAGCGACTCTATGCTAAACTCACTACTACAATGCCAGGTGCACTTGCCTATCATGTTGGTTATAGTTATGATTTTGCGTATTGATTTATAAAATTTAAAACATGGTCTATTAATGCATTGTCAAATAAAGCACGAAGCAAGTTTTTAGTGCATTGTCGAAGCCATCCTTTTTCTTCTTGTTTGCTGTTTTTTTATTTTGTTTATCAATTAAGAGCTGAATTTATTTTGTTTCCCTGCAGTATATGACAAGAAGCCATTCATTGGGCTTATAGATTTAAATGTCAAACCAGAGAGGAATCATGAAGCCTCTATTCAAAATTTACAAATCAAGTTAGTTAAATTGCCAAGATGTTATCAAAGAGAACTCAAGGGTCATTACCTGGTAATACTAAGCCAAATCTTAAGAGCAAGTCAAGGATGTTATGTTGAAGAGTGAAAGGAACTTCAAGTTGAAGTTAAAGGCTAAGAGAAAGAAAAAGCGAGATCCGAAGCAAGTGTTCCAGTTGAGAAGCCACTTGAAAATCAAGATAAAATTGAAGACGAAGAAGAGAATAAACCTATTCTTCCTAACAAAGAATACAAAACCCCTTTTGCCTCATCTGGCATGATTGAGAAAGACTAAGGTTGATGAGCAATATGGTAGATTCTTTGAGTTGTTCAAGCAACTTCATATCAATTAGTCATTAATTGAAGCACTTCAAAGATGCCAAAGTATGCTAAATTCTCATTTCATCATATAAGCATAGAATCACATACGTATATATATCTGTATATATATATCCCTAAAATCCCCATATATGTCTATTTTTATCTTTTCCTATTATACTAATGCCACTACTTTATAACCACAAGCAGTAGGGTAACGAAATTTAGAGGGAAAATTCACTCGTCCATTTCGCAATATTCTTAGTCGTAGTAATCCTTAGGAAGGGAAATACTGTATTCCTCGTCACCTAGATAAAAGAAATACCCAGGATAAATATTTCGTTAAAGTTCTCCTTAAACTTTCTAATTCTATTTCACTATATTCGTCAAAAATCGTGTAGAATGATATTCCAACTTAAAATGGCCATAACTTGCTCATGTTAACTCGAAATTTCAAATATTATATATCTTTCTACCTACTCGAAAAGATATATCTATTTCTAAGGTTATTTTTATCATAAAAATCCATTTGGGTGTGGAAACAACAGGTTACAGAATTGTCCTCAAAACAAAAAATTTCAAACTTTTCTTCATCCAAGAATACTTAAGCAAAAGTATAGATATTTATGTGACTGAAAAATCCTCTGAATATATATATACGTGTATATATAGACTCGTATTGTATGCATGATTTTAGTGACGTTGCCTCAAAATAAAGTTTGTAAACAATTTTGAAGATAGAGTTTTGTGATGGGTCATTTTTTGACTTGCGATTAATTTGCTATTTCGTAAATTTGTGACTTAGCAACAAGAAGGTCATAATTTAAAATCCTTAAAGGTGTTTCCAGATTGATAAGCTGGATAAGCTGTTAGCGTGCTGGGACATGGGCTATGCTCCTTCCTAGAGAATCCATATCACTCGGGGAATGCGACTCTAGGTTCGAAGCCGTCCCAACCAAACGAGTTAGGCAAGGGCTTGGGGACTAGCAGTAGAAGGTTAAGATGATCTTCATCAACATTCTCTAACCTTCGATACGAAGGGATAAATCCATTCTATATATGGTTTCTAGATAACTATATATATATTTATGTAATCATGTGATTGTTGCATAGCATGCATAGCATATGTGTGAAAATTAAATAAACTTGTTTGATATCACGGTGCGAATAAAAGGAAATATTTCACTAAGCTAGTTATAAGCTTATACCCTTATAGATCTTTGTTGAAACAGGTATATCCGTGGCTCTATTCGAAGATCATGACATTAAGGAAAACATTAATGGATTTTAAACTCTTATGGAAGCAATGGGAACATAGGATGAATTTATTTTGTAAATCCCTTATATGCAATATATACTATGTTAGTATTTTGAAGATTTCTAAGAAATGTATTTATATAGACTTGAAGAAAATGGGGGAGGGGGTGTATGCCCCTAAGATTTGTAATCAACCATGTTTATGTTTTATGATAAATATTCTCTTTACCTTTTTACTTAATCGTTATCAATGTAAATTGTGCTACTCCGATGCGTTCCCTTGGTTGTAATATACGCCTTGTACATGATACGGAAGCCTTTGTGTGACTAAAGTAGTCATTCTAGGCTTTAGTATTGTATGGCAAACTATCAGGTTTATAGTATCCCTTGGGGCATGACAGTCTATGCTAGCTTCCTTTTCTTAGTCTTCGTCATTTCCTTAAAACTTGTAACAATAGTCTAAAGGAACATGAGCATAACAAGCTCGGTGAATAAAAAATCTTAACACATTACAAACATATTCACACAATGTTTAATTAACATTCATATATAATGTAACAATCAACCATATATATCAAGCATAGTTTGGGTGACCAGAACCCAAACTTATGGAGATTTATGCCATCTCTTGAGGGTTGAAGGACTAGTACTAGTATTCCACATCCAGGAGACCCAAAAAACTAATGAAGGAATAATTATTTTAAAAATTGATTACTTTATATATAAATATGTACAATACAATCTCAACTTCACTTAGGTCTTAGAGTTTCCACTAATTATTATCATTTCAAACCAACCTTCATCAGGCAAAGTCTTTCAAGCCTACTTAGTTCCTATAAAATTGGCGACCTAATGGTATCTTTTACCAGATTTACTAGATATCATGAAGTAATACCATAGAATGAAATGATAATACGCAATGTAGATACCATATAAATGCATTTGCGTGATGTCGTGCAATGCATCTCTAATTTATTTACTAATCAAATAAGAGTTAATTCAACTTAATTATTGACCAATCAATTAGTTACCACTTTTAGCATTAAAATTTCTTAGTTAATCCAATAATCAATCAACATGCATTATTCCCCAATCCCCATACATGTATTAAATTTAAATTGCATTTAAAGTACATGCTACTACATTACAATCACAAACAAGTGAAAAGATTCAATTACTCATAGGTGCATCTTGGCTAATCATCGTAATAATCAAACAGAATGTCCGAGTCTTGACTTATGGTTCCCATAAAAAAATAAACATGCATTACTAAGAATATAACTAGGTAAGAATTTCTATTAAGGCTTCGATGTTCTAATTTAATATTATTATAACATTAGATATTACTCAATTATACAAACTTAACTAATTGTTAGGTCTAGGTATTATAAACTTAACATATCATCAGTCTACAATTCAGTGATCTAACTTTATAAAATTTATAAGAAATCTTAAACTAACATTTTTATTTACATATTATATATATATTATTTATTTACCATGTTATTTTATTTCTTATTCTATATAAAATAGGGGAAGCATCACGGCCATGACCCAAGCTATGATCTTCAACACGGTCCCCAATATACCCATGATTGAAGGCATCTAATTTTATAAAAGAAAACAAAGGAGATCATGCCCCTCATAACAACCATTATCTAGGCATATCACAAATTATGATCATGATCTTGCTCATAGTCACTTGAGGAAAATTCAACCCAAGGAGATCATGGGCTCCATTACGCCTGTGATGTAGCAAAACAATGTGATCTGAGAAGATAACTCCCTCTATCACGCCCATCATCTGGTAACCCTAAATTTTATTTTCAACTTTGGAATTTTTACACTTTTCAACTACTTATAATGACCTTATTTCCATCAAAAAAACTTTACTACCTACATATGAGATTTATTTGCTTCTTTTAAACTTCAAAATGATTTCACACATGCAAATTTACATTACACCAACTATACACCACATCAACCTTAGGCAACCAACCAAAATCCATTATATCTCCACTTTAAGCCTTAAACTATCATCTTCATCACTTATCTTCACCTATCTAATACGAATATCCTTAACAACTCCATATACAATATTTACCAATATAATACTAATTACACTTGTTTATTTTACAAAATAAACAAAGTAGAAGTAAGGAATAGCTTACCTAAGATGATCTTGACTTGAAAATAGAAGCTTCATATGAAATTTTGGAGAGTTTTAAAAGAAGAAAAATTGAGGAAATATGGTGAATGTGTGTGTGTCAAAAGTGGTGCCTACTTGGAGAAGAAGAAGAAGATAGTTTGATAAATTTTCATTTGATAATTATCTATTAATTTTGATAAAGTAACTTTTGAATTTTGAAGCATTACAAAAGTTATTGTGTGTGTGCAAGTGCATGTTTGTTATGATAGAGAAAACATTATGGGCTTGCATGAAAAGGAAATCCCGGCTTGTTCGCCGTTACTGGACTGGGATCGACTCCTTCTAGAAAAGGAAGGCCGATCAATGAAAGGAGGCTTCAAGTGCAGCAGAACTTGGAGATCTATCAACAAAGGATGGCCAGTGCCTTCAACAAAGGGGTCAGACTACGCTCTTTCAAGAAGGGAGACTTAGTCCTCATGGTACGAACGCCGATTATTATCAACCGACGGACCTGGAGAAAGTGAGAGCCTAAATGGCAAGGCCCCCGGCTTCTTTTCTTTCTAATTGATCTCCTGCTCAAAATCTATCTACTTGTCTTGTACCAACCTTTGCTACTTCTCCTACTTGCTTCCTAAGGGGAAATAACATAAATTTTGAAATAAATTTATTAAGAATTAAGTCTCTACTCTTATTGAATTCATTCTACACATGCTAATATAAACAAAACCCTTAACTATAACATTTATTTTAAATTTTATATTAAATCTATATTAATTACAATTTTCTAAACTCTATCTTACCTAAGGAAAAACTTAAGGATTATAGGATAAGTTCATATAGAAAAATTGTTGGTCCCGAAAAGATAACCAAGAGGGGGGGTGAATTGGTTATAAAATTTATTTTTCAAAATTTAAAAAAAATTTCACACCACTTGATTATTCTACTAAAATGGCTTTAAAACTTTCTTAAGACAATAATCTTAACAAATAAAAGCTTTAAGCAAAAATTCGGATCAAAAGTGAATCAAGACTTTCACACTTAGAAACCTTCTGCTTAACTCTCTGAGTAAGAAAAATATGAATGATTTACTCTTTGATTAACCTTCTGAGCATATATCACACATAACAACATCAATAATAAATCACGAAATTAAAGAGAGATAAGGAGTAGAGCGTGCAAAGCGATATATAGAGGTTCCGCCTCGAGCGTCAATCCTTTCTTCCAGCTCCAAGCAGGGTCCCGGTATTCCTCACCGGTGTGTTCTACTATCCAATCAAATCAATGAAGTTACAAGAAGTATTTGCCAAACTTTGGCTACAATTCACTTAGCTTGATTCTCACAAACAATCAATCAACTAAGCCTACTTGTAACTCTCGACTCACATTAAATGTGTAACAACAAATTAGAGGAATAAAGAATTATGTTTCCTCAAATGTATTCGCTCAAGGAATAGTAACAATAGAATATGACGGTAAATTTGCTCAAATTCAAAGAAATTCGTGGCTCTTTGTTTTCTCCTCTTTTTCATG